>VZTI01004412.1:578161-665725 GCA_013397865.1 Struthidea cinerea
TTTTTTAATTAAAGAGTCTAATGACTGGATAATTCTGGACAGGATTTTACACACTGAGGGCTTCTGAGAAAATGCTAGTGGATGTGCAAGCACCATTTAAAAAAGTATTGATAATGGTAAGCAGAGACCACTCTCTCTCTCCTTCACAGTCAGCCACCTGGGAGCCACTGTTTGGCAGAGCCATGTCCCATCCCCACCCCACTTCTCTGTCAGAGACTGAGGACTGCACTGAAGGGTGTGAGCTGTGAAAAATCTATTCAAGCCATCTGAATAGTTTAAAAAGTGTAGCCATTGGGCAGGTGTGTGGGGTACTGCATTAGGTGTGCTGGTGATCTCAGCCCATGGCAGGTATGGCATGGTGGGGTGATAAATCTGTAGGAAAGGAGACTCTGTCCACTGGCAGCTCCTCTGGGGAAGGCTCCAGTGCCTCTGGCTGCATAGTGCTGGTTCTGCAGATGGAAAGCTCATTTGATCTTTGCCCTATCCTGTGGTCACTCAAGTAGTTCCTGAAATCTACATTACCTCTGTGTACCAGAAAAATACAGAAACAAAGGGGGATCTTCTGCAGCTCCAGGTACCCTTTGCTATACGAGTTAACTTTAAACAGACTAAATCTGGGCAGCCAGACTGGTGTTTCAATGCCAGATCACTTTCAAGGCTTGATGTCTGAAATACTGTTTGAAAGATGCAGTACTTCTTGCAGAGCTTCAGGTTCTTTTAGCAGGCCGCACACGAGCTTCCCATTGGGATAAGGTGTATCATTGCACCTTTGGGAGCCTCATGGCATTTGTATTCTTGGAACATTTCAAAGTGACTTGTTTGAAAATGTCAAGAGTTCTCATGAGAACACTATCCGAGCAAGATTTCCCCTAAAGCATTTCTGCAGTGTGATAATAAACTCTTTCAATGTTAGCTGCAAAAGGAACTTTAGGCGCTCTTTCATAGTGGTGCTTTTATTTATGCTAAACCAGGGGAAGAAAATGTTAGTGTAGGTCATGTGCCTCCTCCTCGTCCAGCACTCTTTATTTTGCAAAACAAGCCAGGTCCTGTTTAGCATACACATGGTGGAGCTGAGAGATGATTTAAGGAGATTTATCTACCCAAGCTGACTTAACCAAGGACAATCACAAAATGTACACGGAGAAAACCCCTCTGTGTTGCAAAGTCATACCCTGGAGAGTTCAGAAATGCTGCTGGGCCTCTTTTTGCACTGTAGAAAAAGCAGTGTGCTGCTCCTCTGCAGCTGGGTGGTTGTGGCACACACTGGAGGAGAGGAGAGGGACCTGTACCAGGGAGAGCAGTATGAATCGTCTCTGAGCAGCCTCTTGGATGTTCTGGAGTTAAAAGGATGTGTACATATGAGGGTAGAAGTAAAGGGTGCTTCCTCAAAGTGCCCTAGTAGTCTTCCTTGTTCATTTTTTTGCTTGTTTGAGGGGTATTTTTTGTGCCTCCTACCTGCCCTTTGTTCTGTCTTCTGTGCATGGGCTCCTGTGCTTTTACTTGTTTGGCCTCTCCAAGCTTCTGCTTCAGATTCAGTTCCCATTCATCATTCTCCCTGCTCATTCATCTGTGCAGCCTTGCTCCCTGCTTTTGTCTCTGACACACAAGTACCCGTGTGCACACCCTGGCACGTCAGGGCACAGAGCGGGCTGGTAGTTCCTGGGGGCTGGGAGCAGGGGGTGATGTCCGGGCCCACTGCACTCCCCAGTCAGGAGCAGGGCAGCGGTGGGACCTCCCTGTAAACCCAGCAAGCCTCAGCAAAGCACAGAGCCTCACACAGCCTCCTTCGGCTGACCAGGAGCTCAAGGGTCAGGTGACCTTCTCGTCCTCCGTTCGCAGGCTTTGGTCAGGGATAGCATGAATAGCAGAGGGAAGCTCCAGGAGGTCTTGCTCAGCAGCATCTAGAGCATGCCAAGGGCAGGAGGCCTTTCCCAAGGTGTTTGGCTGCTAAATGTCTGAGGCTCTGCTGAAGGCTTGCTGTGCAATTTTTCTCCAGTGATTTGTAACTTTGTAGGGCTGATTACTTTTACAGGAAAGATAAAATCTTGCCTCTTGGAAACGGTTGTTCCCTTTTTAAATTAATATTGCCTCTCCAAAGAACGGCTTGGTAGAATGTTCATGTATCAAATCACAGTTATTGTAGGCCTGAATGACCCAGAAGTACTGTTTTGCCTATGGTGATAAAATAAGCTACTTTGAAAAAATGTGCATTTACTAGTAAGATGTGTACCTGCCACTGAATACTTTGTCCAAAGCTTTCCATGTGTAGCAGAATTGGGAAACCGATTTTGGAAGGGAGCAATCTTAATAGGTAGAAGTAACACGAGCCTATAATAAAAATAATTACTTGTATTTTACTACTGATTATTTCTCTCTTGAAAGTGTGTTTTTCACCAGCATCAGCAAGGAGTTCTAATTAGAAGTAAATAATAAAATCCGTTCCATTATTAATGCTGCTTTCAGGCAGGCATTTAATATACATTGAAATCTGATGGTCAGACTTCATTGGCATTATCAGTGCATCATTACTGGCTTAAATGCAATTACAGAGAGTTTCTGTCACCGCAAGATTTGCCCAGGAAATGTAAAGTTCTGACAAGGATACTTCAAGGTCTGCTAGGCATTTGAGATATGTTAATGTTTTTCACATGTCCTCAGTGGGGGGGAAGAGAGGGCAGTATTATTGCGTGATCAGGAAAGCAACAGGAGCGTGACAGAGGCTTGGTAAGTCCAGCACACGAGCGTGTACTTCTACGAAGAATGTGATCACTGCACCGAGTTTGTACACGAACAAAACCCTTGATGTGGGTACGGGCTGCGGCCAGCAAAGACTATGCAGAAGGTGAAGGGGAGGCCAAGAAGCAGAAGGCTGCTGAGGATCCATGTTTTCCTAAGCAGTATCCTTGGCTTTCTTCTGGGTTGTTTTTCTGGGCATTTTTAAAAATGCTTGCCCTACATTCCCTGTGTGTGACTGTGTTACCAGATCAGACCAGCCACTGCTGTGAATATTCAATTACTCCAAATTGGTTGCTGATCTCTGTTAATCCCAAGCGTGCTGACAGTGTACGTATCAAATGCATTTGTTCACATTTCTGAAATGAGCAGGGCTGTTGCAATGCAGTGCAGTATCTTAACGCCCCTAACCGCCTGATACAGCTCTTCTGGAAAGTATTGTCATGTGTACATATGTTGTAGAGATGATGGAATGGGGAAACGTGTGTGTAGGTGCTCACACAGATGTACGTGTACTGTTTCTTAAAAACACTGGACTGAGAATGTGTTTAATCTGCGTCACATGCAGGCCCATATCTGTAAAAGAAATGGTGGACAACAGTAGCCTACAGAAGTTTTCTAAGTGAAGGCTTGATTTTTCAGTTAGAGCATCACGCTGATGCTAGATTAAAGCAAAACCCGAGGCCTTGGCTAAAGAAAACACAGTCAGGTAGACTAGTATGCAACTTGTGGTATTGATAAGCTCCACAGATGCACTTTGAAAAGTCCTTGAACATTGCTGCTTGAGCCAGTGCTGTTTGAATATGAAATCCTTAAATCTGACTCTCCACAAGCTGAACAAACAGCTTACTGTACCTTATGTCCTTAGAGCAGATTAGGCAGCTTGAAGTCGACAAAGATTCAGACACCACAAAGATTCAGAGTTGTGGAAGCTGCTCTCAAGTCATGCATTTTTTGCATAACTTTTAACCTGTGCACAACGTGATGTACTTATCAGTTTTAGTGTGGATGTTATGTAAATACTAAGCACCTTATCACATATGGTTCAAGGTTGCAGTTACAAGCAGTGCTTCCTCTATTTATGTATGAAAATGGAAAGAAATGTCTTATTAGAAGTGGGTAATTGAACAGCAAACTAGGGACAAGCATTGTCACACGCTTGTAAAACAAACTCCTCTTTGAAGTGGTAGCAATGGGAAACAGTAGACACTTCTCTTTTGTCAAGAAATTTCTAAAGGGACAGACTTGTTTTTATAATGGAAGACGAAGTTAACTTATAAGGAAGCTGTTGGAACCTGGTTCCAGGTTTTCTCAACACTGGTAAGTGGTATCTTAAGGTGTTAGCACCCATGAATTAATGGTGCCAGATTTTGGCATGTGAAAGGGAGTCCAGTCAGCTTCTTTCCCTAACATAGCACAGGTTTTACTTCTGTTTTTAGTTTGCATTTGGGATTATGTGTCACTGACCTAAATACACTAGAAGAAGTGTTACTCTGAAAACATTGTCCTGTCACCTCCGTAGTAGCTCAAGTGTGGAGGGATGTAAAGTAGCAGGTCCTGCATTTGCAGCAGGACACAGCGGAAGCGGGTGAGTTGCTGGCTGAGGTGACCCTTCTCCTCCCACTCTTAGCATTAACTTTTCTTCTTGGCAGGCATAAGGGGCAATCAAACACAAGTTGTATAAGGAGAAATAGTCTGTATTTTCAGACTTACTTACCGCTCCAAAATACACTTGCCTTTTGGAAGAGTTTGTGAGATAATGGAAAAGTGGAAAAAGAATCTGGATGCTAAGCTAGTAGTTTCATCTATTCCTGTAATTAAGCTCTGAGCCATTTGTAGCTTTGTTGAATCTCTGTTTTATCTGAAGCTAATTTAGTTCCCAATCTGGCAGGAACCATCCCCTTGATGTCAGTTTTTTCCTTACCCTCCTTGGCACAGTGCATGCTTACCAGAGACCAGCATGTTATTTCTGTCTGGTGAAGGCACCCCTACTATGCTGATGTAGTTCTTGAATTATACAGCTACCAGCATGCACATCCCTAGAATGAGTAACAGCTCTTTGCAGTTACATGTGTAAATATTTACATCCATTTCCCTCCCACTTGGTAAAACACTCCATTTTTGTACAGTACAAAGTGCTTTGTATACAGAAAAAAACACATTGTTTAGTTGGTCGGGTTTGTTTTGAGGGGGCGTTATGTTTATTTAACAGAAGGCCAAGCGAGTTGCAGCATGCATTTTGTGGAGTAGTCCTGCTTTCATCCAGTTTCACAGCTGGGCTGGCAGATTTATGACGAGGTGATGGACTTCTTCAAGGTCAGACACTGAATCAGTGGTTGGGCAGAACCTCGGGTCCTGCTGACTCCAGCGCTTTGCTTAAAAGTTCCAGCACACAGCTCCGGCTTTGCAAATTAATGCAGCAAATAAACCAAACTTATCCTCAGCCCTGCAGTTAATTTCAATAAACAAATTTTATGGGGACTGTTACGCTTATTTAAAATGAGCTTGATTGGTACTGATAGGCTCAGACTTGTCCTTGCAGTAGCGGGGAATTCTGGAAATTATTGTGGTGATTCTTTTTCACTCGTTTGAAAGGTTTGAGTGCTTAAACCCACAAATTTAATACAAGTAAATGTGTGCATCAGCTACTGCTGTTTTATCTTTGTTGCAGAGGAGTAACACGTGAAGATCCTCATCCATTTGTTACACCACTGTACCAAGTAGGGCATAAAAGCAGGAGTGACAAACTCGTAGTGCCAGAACAATTGGAACACTCATGGAAGGTTTGGGCTGGCACCTCAACGTGTTGCAGTCAAGTAGGGTGAGCTGCAGCAGTGAGGATGGCTGGGGCTCCTGCAAGCCAGCCCAGGCAGCAGCTTGTAAGGAGCAAGTGCCTCCGTGGCATTTTCCTTTACAGGAACATGCAGTATGGCCATACATGTCATCAGAGGGGCTGGCTCTTGCTCCCCTGGACTTGCAGGAGAGAGATTCCTTAGGTTTAGAGCTCTCTCCAGGTTTTTTGTGCTTATGATTTTAACTTTTTCCAGCATTTATATAGACGGCAGGTTCCGGCTGTTGCCTTCAGCCTAGGGGCACCACAGGATGCTTGGTAACTGAGGTGAGTTTGTGAATACTATTTGCTAATTTCCAGTTATGAAACTTAAGAAGGAATCTGCCTTTCTGTTAGACAAAGGAATTACGAGTTTACCACAGGAAAAACAGTTAGTGTCTGTGTCAGCACGAGATTGCCAGCAGCAGAGCATCTTGCTACATTGTCCTGACTCGTCTGCCGAGTTTGGAGTCACCCAGAGTGGTAGGACTTCCATGCTTTGTCAGCATAAGTTCTGACTTCCTTCCTTTATACTACTTCATCTGAATTCACGCCTGGCTATCCATGTCTGAATATGCAAGGCCTCATGGATAAAGTCTGGAAAATGTACCAATGAAATTGTTTTTTAACTGTTTTGGTTTGGATTTTTTTTTTTTTTTTTACTTTCTCAGTAAGCTGTGTTTTGAACAGGCATGTGGTTTAATTTAATTTTCTCATCAAAATGTGCTGTTGCCAATTTCAGGTCTTAAAAGTTTTCTTTTGTTATGTATTGACTGCAGTATTCCTGGAGCACTTCCTTGTGATTTTATTTTTTGTGTTCTACATATGGAGGCAAATGGATATATTCAGTTCAGTTCTTTTATGATAACTGGGTTTTGGCCTTGATTTGAATTCCTCTTACCACTTGTGTCTGCATGCAAGAGTTAGAGCATGTCAGGAAAGCCAGGTATACTCTCACTATCTGTCAGATGCAAGGCAAAAATAAAATCTCCAGCTTTATGCATTTAGTAGTAAATTAATAGAGATCTTATCATTTGTTAGAGATGTATATTACTAACCTCAGCCGAAAACTTGATGTGTGGTAGGAAATCAAGCTAATACTTGCTCCATCCATTAAGAGGAGCAAGCACAGCAAGAGGCCAGGATAATGAGATGAGTATAAAGGGAGCAATGAATTTTACTATAGTTTTGAAAGCTCATTTTGAACAACAGGTTTGTGAAGAGGCTTGGAAGAAAAGCCAGCTCTTGCTGTTGGAGTACAAATTGAGTTTGAATTTTCTTTTAAAAGATCTTGAGTCCATTACAAGTGTATTGAACTACATGGTAGTGGTAAGTGTCTGAGTTTTGGTCTCTGTGCTTACGGAAAACAGTTGCTGGGCGTATACATTTAGTATTAAAAGGCCTGTTATTCACTTCTTGTTTTGTGTTTGAAAATAGGTCTGTGGGTTTAAAAAAAAAAACAAAACAAACAAGCCCAAGCCACCCCCAAACTTCTCTCTTTGTTTTTCTATTTTGTTTGAGAAGAATTGCAATTTTTTTTTACTGTAAATAGTCTGAAAGAGGTCTGTAACCATGGGAACATAAGCATTTTTCTTAATGGAAAATACTGAACGAATACACCCCATTACACTTTCCAGCTCCCAGTAGGTTTAGCAGCCATATGTGCAGCAGTTCTCTGGGCAGTACTTGCACTGATTTTCACGTGTGTGCATTGGGTTTAGCCAGAGATCCTGTTGCCATCCCTGCAGGGTGGATGTAGCCCGAGGTTGGCGAGGTGAGCATCCAGCAGGGTGAAAGCTGTCTATCTGATGTGAGCTCAGTGTGTGGTCGCTGAAGTAACCAGAATCTGCACTCCTGGCAGCCTCTTCCCACTGGAAATAAACATTTACTGGTTGCCGATGTGAATGCACTTCTTTGCCCAGCGATCTAGCGGGAGTGCTTGCCTGAACTTGTCTCAGCAGTGTTATCTTCTGAGACCTTTAGACAAGGTGGTAGTGTCTTACTAACATTTAAAACTCCTTTGTGTTTCGAGAGCATGTCCTGTGCCCTTCCTACGTGGAGTATTTTGTGTCTTGATAGCTTGAATTGCGGAATCTCTGTTTCCTGTGGTCAGTATCCCATTCAGAGCATCTTCCTGTAGTGTTGTGCTCCAAGGGCATGTCTCTTCACTGGTTCTAAACATCTTTCCGAGATCACCGAGTTGACAAGGCTTTGCATGCTAACTCACATTTTGCACCATTGTTTAGAAATGAGATTGTCTTTCACCCCTCCTTTCTTCCCAGTACTTCCATCTTTCACTTTCTAGGAAGTGGGTTGTGCAAAGTCAAAATAAAAATCTCTGTGTGGGCACTGCTACTACTGTAACTTCAGCTGGTGTAGCAGAGTGGTTTCACTGCAGTGGTGCAGTTGTATGAGAGGAAGGACATGCTTGCAGTTAAGTGCTGATTTTTTGGGGGCAAAGTTGTTCTCAGTTTCTTCGCAACTGGGCAGAAAAATTTCCTTTACGGCCAAGGACCCCAGGCCAGTCAGTATGATTAGTGTCTCAAATGCACATGGAAGAGGGTCAAGTGATTTCAGAAATAGCTGATACAACTCTCTTGGAAGGGATTTGACTTCAAGTTGCTGGCACTATGGTAGAGGGAAAGACCTTTGGACTGCTGGAGCCCACAGCACCAAGGGAATAATTTTTGAGTTTTATTGCTTTTGTGTGTGTTTTAATTGGATTGAACAGTGCCCCAAGGGTCCTGGAAAACCATTTTAGCAGATGTGCTAGCACTTCCCTGACTGTGTGGACAGCCTGCTAGCCCTGTAACAAGTAACCCCAGTAGCCTCATGAGCAAAAGAAAATTCACTGAAAAAGCACCATCAGTGTAATCATGGTGAGGTTGAGGGCCTTGGCTGGGAAAACCTTGTATTCATGATTCACAGGATGCATCAGCAGGATCTGGTGTAGACCTGTCTTAACGGGAGAAGCCTCTGGTGATGAGAAGAGAATTTGTGTGGAGACCGGCAGTTGCTTGCTCTGTCAGCAGCCCCACGTATCTGGGTGCTTGAGTTACCTTGCAGGAGCAGGAGCAGACAGAGGGGATCAAAATGAGTGCTTTTTCAACTTCGTTATTGACTTAATCCCTTTGATGAGTTGTGTGCCTGGCATGTGCTCTCTTTGGTTTGTCCTCTCCAGAAGTGCATCCTGGTAGTCCAGGTTAAACCTTCCCCCCACCAATAGGCTTCCTCTGCCAGTACCTGGGCTGCAAGTACTGCTTCCCTGCCCAGGAACATGAAGCAGTCTTTATGGACAGTCTCATGGCAGGGTGGAGATTCTGTCTTTTTGTGCAACATCTGATAAGGGGACCTATTTTGGTCTTGGTCAGATCACTTAAATCAAACCCTATACAAAATGATAATTGAAATCAGGTGCTCTAACAGATTGTGGTGGGAACCTGTATAGCTTGCTTTTAGGGATGCTAAATTTCTTCCCAGCAGCTGTTGACTATTTGATATTAAGATTTTGTTCTTAGGCACCTGAATTTGAGCATTCCTTCCCTTTTTTGACCCATTTCCTTATCTGAAAATTTCAGCTGCAAAGAAACTCCAGTTTGGTGCTTTGGAAACTCAAATTTACGCCTGTGTGGTTTTTGCAAGTGGTCATTCTCCAGGTATGCTCTCCTGTGGGGTGTTTTTTCTTCCCACAGCATAGTAGTATTTTTTCAGAGAAGCACAAGATCGTGTATTTTCTGTTGAATCTGCAAAGCATGCAAGGCCTTGTAATGGTAGTATCAGCAAATCTGTTGAGTTGACTAAGCTTTTTCAGATGAGTGAAGCCCAGAATTGAGAACTTCCAATATAGCGGTAGTTTTATATTCTTTATAATACAGGGATCTCATAAGCATAACTTAATTTTTAAACTTTAATTTAAGATTAATTTTTAAACCATACTAGAAAAAACATAAGATTTTCTTTTACCTACCTGTCTTGAACTAAATGAAGCGTTGGGTGATTCCTCACTGGTGCCTCTGTGGATGTAACTCACTGTTGGAGGTCTTTGTGGGCTTTGCCTTGGTAGCTGTGTCTTGTTTGTCAGAGAGTATGCTAACAAAAAAGTGTATGAAGACACTAGTGTAAAGATTTCTACTTGAAGCCATGGTAATGCAGAATGACAGATAAATAATGGATCTTTTATTTGAATAGTTGGTAACAGTTGTATTTCTCTGAAAGAAGGGAAATTGTGTAACTCAGTGTACTCTTCTAGGAAATGATCTTTTACATATTAAATACTTTATATACATTTGTGTTACAGGGTAAGAAAACTACTTTTAGAGCTGGTGGTGCTGTGTATTTTGCCAGTGAAGGAGCTTGCAATACAAATGTTAAAGGATTTTTTTTGTAGGATCACACATTTTTCATGTTTTGCAGTTGACTTAGAATCATTAAGTCAGTAGTTATGTGTCACCTGGTGGTGAGTCAGCTCCATATTGCATGACTGATTTGTCATAGAATGATGAAATGGCTTGGGTTGGAAGGGACCTTAAAGATCCTCTAGTTCCATTTTCCATGCCATGGCGAGGGACACCTTCCACTAGACCAGGTTGCTCAGGGCCCCATCCAATCTGGTCTTGAAGCTTCTCTGGACAACTTGTCACATCAGCTTACTTTTTTTAATAATTGGTGGAGGTGATAGCTGGGACAGCAACTCTGAAATCATTGATTGCTGTGGCTTTCTTATTAATGGGACAGATGACCCTCTGTTGAGTGGGCTCAGTTGCCTACCTCTAGGAGTGTTTGTGGCAATAAAATGACTCCAAATAAAATGCTTGTTGGCAATGTTTGTGTGTAGAAGTCCTACTAATGGAATGCACTTCTTTCCCCTTCACCTCTGTTTTCTAACTATGGCAAGTATGAACAGTTACTCAAAGGCCCAAGTCTGGCCTTCAGTCCAGAGCACTTGACTTTTGACAAGGCATAATGTCTTTTTTGGAGTCCACCTGTGCTGCGCATGGTGGTGCAATGGGAGCCTGTCTTGCCCTGCTGTGTCCACAGATGTACTTTGCTCATTTGCCGCTTCATGAAACATCTTTCTCTGTTGCTGAGGATATGTTTCCATGATTGTCTTGATATTAAGCAGAACTACAACCACAGTTGAACTTGGGTATTAGGTAGTACCTCTGTCCCACCTTCATGGAACTGCCCAGATGTGTCTGTTCTATGGTCTTTACTACCCACACCACTGAGAGTGGATTTCCCTGCATGATGTAAAGTGTGATGGTACGTGATTGGAGCCATGGGCTTCATGGCTCTTGGATGAGGACAGTTGAAGCTGGGTATCACAGAACATCACTAAACTCAGGCTTTAAAAATCAGCTGGGCAAGAGTTGGGAGCCGTTAATCTTGCACAAGAAGTGCCTGTAGAGAAGTTTCCTCTACTAGTTTAAGTTAATATTATGAATAGCAAAAAGCAATATCCGAACGGATGGTAGTAAATGCAAGATACTTCAGGGGGAAGGAAAGAGATTTGCAGTATTTCAGGACTCAGACTTGGCTAAATAGAAACTGAATTTAGGTATTTCTGGTTTTTTCTATGTTACACAACTGCTCAGATCAAAAGATCATAATGGTCTCTTTAGCTTCATAATCTTTGGCTGTAGGATTGAAACATGCTCTTGTTTCTAGAAACTTCTGGTTTAATCTGCCAGGCTGAAGCTATTAGCAAAAAAATCATGGCATTGTCCGAGCAGGAGAGAGCTTATGTGTGGAACTGAATCACTGGATTTTGCCAGTGAGCGTAAGCCTAGGACTCAGTGCTGAAGCATACACAGGTGAGATGGAACAGGCGAGAAAAATAGTGAAATAATAGAATCATTTTGGTTGGAAAAAGAGCACTAAGATCTTTGAGTCCAACTGTTAACTGAGCACTGCGATTGCTTGCATCCTGTTAGGTCAGTACTCTCAGGGTGAGGTGACATTAGCTCAGGCCATGAGTAGCTAAATGAAATGGTTCTCTAAGGCATCCTTTGTCTTCTGATCTGATGCTGTTTGTTCTGTAGGAGGATTTTGCAGTGTTACAGATTGTATTCTGTACTGCAGTAGGTTCTGGCAAATGTATCCATCAGCTTCTAAGTTACATGGATAAAACCACTCAGACCAACCCTGCATTTTTTTTTTCTTCTACATCCCTTGCAGCAGAACTTGCTTTCTTTCTAATGAGAAGGAGGAGAAAATGAGAAAAATTAAAGTCCTTGCTCATTTTGTCTTCCACCGGAAATCGTAATGAACAACCTAAGGAACTTTGCAGACTACTGGAAATTTATGGTGAATAATTCTATCATTCAGAGGGATAGGGACTGGGATGTAAAAAGTCAGGCAACCCATACAATCACCAGTGTCCTTCAGTGCAGGGCATTAGGACTCACACCTGCCTGGGCTTATCTGCCATCAGGTCAGCTCTGTCCTGGGTGGATGTGCAGTTTCATTCCCTGTTCTCTAAGCCTGTTTCATGTTCAGGCCTATGCACTGAAAGTGTCTGCTACGAAAAGAACAGCCGTTTGGTGTCCTAACAGGGAGATTGCACCCTCGACAAGATTGTGTATTTATAAGCTGAACCTGTCTTGGGAGGTGAGAGGAGTCAAATCTTTAGGGGAAGAGAACATTGAAAAGGCAGCCTTTTGTTGCTAGCAGGGGGGTTTCCCACACTGATCTCTAAAGCTGAATTCTAAGGTGTGTATTATCAGAAAACACAGTAAAATAAACTTCTTTGGGCAGCTGAGAGTAGCCTGGGAAGGTAAGTAGAGGGTAACACTTCACTACTACATGAGATTGCCACATCCATGTATCTCTATCACAACCTTTCCTCCAAAGCAAGCAATCAGAAAAGGTGGTCCAATTTTAATCTGTTTGTTCTAATCAGTTTTTAGTAACATGTTAAGGTAGCCTCACAGTATTTCATGTTGCACTTCTGGCTGACCCCCATTTTAAAGAATACAAACTGGAGCTCTTACAGCTTCATGCACTTGAGGTTTGTCAAAGTAAATTCAAAAACAAACAGCAGTATCCTTACAAAGACAGAAAAACACTGGTGTGTTTTTCTTTGCAGCAACAGTTTGGGTTTTTCTTTCCAGAGCTATAAACATTATGGTTATGTGTAAAGCTACCAAATAATTCTCTGAATATAAGACATCTTTGTTGTCTGTCTCCATAATTCTGACACAACTACTGAAGTAGTACTGTCCTTATTTGGGGTGGAAAAAATAGTGCTGTGAATTACTCTTTGCTGGTATCATGGGAACCAGTTGTAATTGGGCTTCTCCAACATACACATACATGCTCTCTGGTATGTGGTACAACTGTGGTTTTCAAATGTAAGCACAGGCAAGCTGTGGAAAATAAAATTGCACACACACCTTTTAATAAGCAGAGCCACCTTCATGTGTGTTCAGTTTGCCGTTTTGCTTCTTGCAGGGCTGGAGTTTATAGTTCAAATGCAAACCAGCCAGTTTATATGCAGATTTTATGGGAGTAACATATAGAACAGTCTCTCAAACTTTTACAGCCAAGAGCAACTTCTTTCCCTTATCTGTATATAGTGCATGTTCTCACATAAAGCAATAGCTAAGCCATGCAATAAGACTCATGACATGGCTTTGAAAAATATTGCATCTCTTGACCACTCCATCTGCCCATATCTGTGGATTCATGCCCTGCAATGACCAGTTGGTGCTTCTGTCTCCTCTGCATGTTCTAGCAGTGCCACTTACTTGTCCTTTTCTTCAAAGAAGCCTACCACAGGAATGTGACCAAGACAACCTATATTCAAACCTTCTATCATTCCTTTTTTAAGAAAAATTTTAAGATTTTGTATTTAACATCCACAGGCTTTTCGCAAGTGCAATGAAAGGAGATTCTTACCTGCACAATAACAAAAAATGAACAGTATTGTATACAATACTATCGCTAAGGATGTAAGAAAGGGGAACTTGTAGAGACTCTTAGGACAGACGGAAGAAAAGATTTTTTTAAGCTGTTCTGTGAGTTCTCAGGCTCCTGGGCCTGGTATATTTGTTCACAGTCCTTGGTAATAGTACCAAGCAAAAGAATATAATATTGTTTTTCCCCCAAACTAGACATATTAAAATTTAGTAGCGTTTTCATATTCGTACTTAAAAAATCTCCAAGAGGTCTTTGTACCAGACACCGTAAAACTTTATAGCAAAGAGGTAGGGTTTTTTCCTAAAAAGGTTTCAGTCAAAGAAAGAGCTCACTCTGGCATTCCTAACAATGTATGCTTTGTTTGAGTAATAGTCAAATTTACTAGTATGCATTTGAGAGAGCCTAAGTAATTAGTACCTATGTAATCAGACTGAGTAATGCTCCTGCAGCAGTGCAGGAGTGTACTGTGCAACTTCAGTGTGAGTTAGAAGGTGACTGTGCTACTTGTGAATAAGCAATTTCTCTTCTTCACAGTCTAAACTTAAAGATTTTGAGCTTGAGGATAAATATGCATTCATGCCCTTTCCCTTATTTCTGCACCATTTCAAAACAAGCTATAGTAGGGTTTATTTATTTATTTTTTTAATGAATGTGTCACCTTATTTTTTTTTTTTCTTTTCCCTCCACTGCTTCCATTTCTCTTAACTGTGGTTTCATGATGATTGAACCATTGTGAAATATTCAGCTGGTTTTGTTGATCTTAAATCAGAGCAGTTGTTGGGCAGGGGAGGCCTGGAAAACTTCAGTCGGGCAGTGTTCCCCCCTGAAAAGTAAATGAAAATATCATAAATGACCTGTCAGGGGCATTCTGGCCCCTCTGACTCAGTGAAGGCTGGTATGTGGCTGCAGGCACCCTCCAGCTCCAGCTGCATGTGGGTCTGAGGGATCTCGGTTGACAGGGGCCGGTTGGGCTCTCGGGGTGTGGATCTGGGTTTCACGTTTGTAATGAAAAGGGCTCAACCGCCTTGGCTGCTATCTTAAGATACGAGCAGCTTGGTTTTGTGCTTGTTCAAACCTGTTTAGTTCTTCCTGGCAGCAGACTCTCCTCTTGCTGCAGCTAACAGTGCTGGGAAAGTGGGGGGATGGAGAGCCAGTCCCCATTATGCGGGTTTGGGAAATTTCAGATTTCAGCTGAATGTTGTTGGGGCTCTCCAGGACAGTTCAGCCTAACATGTTGGTGGGCACCTTGTTGCGAGGATAACATGCAAGTATGAGAGCCCTGAGAGTCTTGAAGCTTTAAGCTTTGTTATGTGGCACAGCTAGCAAAGGGCCTGGGTAACTTTTTAGGAGGAATTCCTGGTTGAAGAGAGTGAAACAAGGCCCTAGTGCAACGTGCTGGCTGACCAGTAGCAATGCTGACTGACCCACAGCACTCCTCCAGGAACTGTCAGTGGTCATCTGCTGGAGACTGCTGCTGTTGTCTAAGCATGCTGGTCCCTGAGAAAAGTAAGATTCCGAGGGCAGAATATACTCTGTAGAACTGTAAAATAAGATGGCTTTGTGCTTTTTTGAAAATAGCGTTTATCGTGATTTTTGATGCTGCAATCTCCTTGATTAGTTAACCTATCAGAATATATTATTAAGAAAAGCCCAAGTTTTTGCTTGCTGTACAGAAATTCAGAATTATTCCAGCTTCTTTCTCCTTTCTCCCACCTTTCACCTGTTAGTTACTCTTTTTGCCAAGTTGCCTGAGCAGGGGTAGGAGCAGAGTCCCCCTGCCCTCTGCAGTGACCTGTGGTTGTCTGCTGGTAGGGAGGCAAGGTCCCTTGCTCCATCCCTCTGCAGAAACAGAGTCCTTTGTCACGGTCCTGCTAGCAGGGCATGTGAGAGCAGTGCCTCCAGGGAGGGATTATTGCATATTATTATTGCAGACTTGGGCAGTCAACCCTGCAGTAATTGTACACTGGCAGGTTCCTGTCCAGCATATGGAAGCTGGGATGTCTATTTTTTTAATTCTAGACTGAAGCTGACAGTCTGGTATGCAGCCATCCCCCTGTCTTCTGGGAGAAACAGGAGTGTGAGGCACCCCGAGTTCATGCAGGATGTCCTGGGAAGAGCAGCATAGCCCTACTTTAGCCACAGAAACAGCACTGTGGACCAGGCTGTTGAGGTTCAGTGTCTCAACCTCTGAGAAGAGGGGTTCACTGGGGTGCAGAGCTGAAGCTGATCTTCTCTGTATCTCTGGCAAAGCCAGTAAATCCATGCCTGCTCCATGAAGCTTTCTGTCGTGGCCTTTTACCCCTTTTGGCACTGCCATGGGTTGTGGTGAGCTTCACTGCTGGGCCCAGGGAGATCAGCAGGGAAGCTGAGTGAATGATCAATCCTTTCCTAGACCTAGGCTAGTTCTACACATGGACTGTCACATGCCTCTGCACCACACGTCCTGGGATCCTTGTTAACACACATTGGTAGGAGGAAACTACTCATGCTTTGTGAAGCCAGCTGAGATTCAGTTCCAGCCTAGACTATGAAATAGGGCTAAAGCCTCTTCTGTCCCAAGAAGGTGCTGCTCCTGCCAATGGTTATAAATGGCACTGGCTAATTCTGAGTGTGGATAAACCACCTGCACTTTTTTTTTTTATTTGACTGTGCTTCCATGTTAGCAAAAAATAATCTGTTGATATTTAGGGTGCCTTCTCAGGCAGGGGAAATGATGCTGTTTCAACAGCTATGCTGTTGTAGGACCCAGCACTATCTTGGGTAGGTTAAAAGGAAGCTTTGGACACCTGCTGAGAGCTGGTCTGTCGCTGCCTACAGAATAATTACAATTAACTCTGCATGTCAGAACCAGGCACATAAGTAAGAAGGGGTCACCTCCTCCCACAGTTGTCTAAGGTCACCTTCCAGTTATCTTAGGTCAGACGTGGAAAAAATCCCAGTTGCTGTTCAGCTGAATTAATGGCTGTAGTGACAGAGGGAGTGGCTTTACTGTTTCTCCTCAGATAGCATTTCCTGAAAGCCTGATGAATTGTTTTCAGATCAGCACGCATGGTAAAAGTTAACTTTGAAATGGCATAGCCCTGCTGACTAGGCTGCTATAGAAACTGTACTGTGTGCTTAGGTTTGGGGAAAATGCCCAGTGTTTCATGTTCACCTGCCCATAATTCTGCTTTGAGCATTCTCCATTGTGTGTGATGGGTCATCATGTCCATATTTGTTTTCATGGATAGACATCCTTTGGAGCTTACTGTATTCACGGCTTCAGTTCCTCCCTTTTCCACATCTTGCCCTCTCTCTCCTCTCCCCAGTGTGAGTTACCATTGTACACCTGCAAGTTTTGGGGGAAGGCAAGTTGAGTAGACAGTTAACTTTGTTTAAAGGACCACTTTGAGCCATAGATAAAATATGCCCTTGGCTGTCTTCCTAGCAGTGTAGCAATAAACCTCTCACCTCAGGCAACCTGCAGGAACAGCAGGTAGTAAAGGCTGGCTTAATGAAAAGCCCCTCTGATCCTTTAAAGATGAGAAGAGAGTGAGTGAGGGGCTGATGTTCAAGCCAGGGTTGTACCCAGTTCCTATTTTCTGGGCTTGAGCAACAATAAATAGTGCCAGGGGTGTGGGTGGCAGTGTGGCGTGGCACTGAAGGGGAGGGCTTGGTTTGTCATTGCAAGGCAACGAGGGATACTGTAGAAATGTTGTTTTGTAATATTGTCGAAAAAAAGATTAAAAGTTAACTTTAAAAAGAAATATAAAAGGACTTTTCCTGTCTTCTAAAACAAATAATTTGTGCTTCAATTTGGACTTCAGCTTTCACAAGAGGAAATTAAGTGAAGGTTAGGTCAGATATTAGGGGTAGAATCTTCACCCTGAGGGTGGTTGGGCACTTGAACAGGCTTCCCAGAGAAATGGTCATGGCACCAAGCCTGACAGAGTTCAAGGAGCATCTGAACAATGCTGTTAGTCACATGGTTTAGTTTTAGGTAGTTCTGCAAGGAACAGGGAGCTTGATTCCATGATCCCTAAGTGTCCCTCTCAACCTGAGACAGTCTGTGATCTGTGATCTCTGCAAACTGATACAGAGCTTTGTACCGTCTCTCATTTAGATTCTTTTATTCTTGTAACATAAAGGTAAAAAAAACTTAAAACTAATTATTTTTTTTAAACAAGGAACTATGAGAGTAGACCCTTCTCTAAATTTCACTGGAGTGGGTTCAAAAAAACTTGAAAATTAATCCCTCAAAGATAGATTCAGGCTCCACCAGCTCACTCTCATGTCAATCTCTTTCCTGTTCTGTTTCTCTGGAAACATGTCAATACGTAAAGATCCAAAAGGTGTTTCTTTAAATTAAGGCAGGAAGGTCGTACAGGAGCAGGCACATTGCTGTTGTGAACAAAAGGTTGTTTGATTAAAAAGCTGAGTATGATCAAATATTGTTGCTGTGAGGCATACAGTACTTACACTAGCAAAAATCAAGCCAAGTTTTGGAGAAATTAAAAAAAATAACCAAGGGAAACATAAATTGAGAGTTCTATAGTTAAAAGTTGTCAGGAGATCTGAAAACTGAGATTGTGTGTTTGTGAATTTCCTTTATGCATATGCAAGTTGCCATGTCTTTAATTCACTATACAGCTTTAAAAATAGGCAGTGCAGAGGGCTTTTTTTGCCCTCAGCACTGGATTCATGACTAATGCCTGGCAGTATCCTGTATTATTCTATTGCCCCAATGTATTTAGGGCGTCTCACAGAACATTTACACTCCTGTTTCAAGTACATGCATTAATTTGTTGTCTGACAACCCTTTTGTGTTACGTGTGACATTCGGTCCTCCCTTGGTTGTGGGCAGAACAGACAGGGAGCCACTTGACTGACAGCAGGACTGAGGTGCTCCTCTGCTGGTGTTTCAGGGACTGGGCACTTTAAATTCCAAATGAAATGCATGTGTGGGTTGGATAGCAAGTTCTTGCCTTGCCAGCTGGGACAGGTTGGTTCCAAAGGGACAGATCTCCCTGTGGGGAGGTGATGGGCAGGAGAGGGCACCAGGAGGGAAACTGGGACCATAATGGCAAGGGGCAGAGGTGTGGGCAAGGGAGGAGAAATGACTGGAAGTAGGGGAGGTTTTGCAAGAGAAATGCAGAGATGGAGTTGGTGGTGGAAAGCCCTGGAGGAGAAGCATGCTTTGCTCTGTTCCCAGAGGTGTAAGACCTGCAGGAGGAGAAGGTGTGAGCAAATTGGGTCTGGGAGGTTACTGCTTGAGCCTCTGTGGGGGTGTTTTTCAGGATGGAGGTAGTTGAGGGCTGTAAGACCTTGCAGTCCTGCCTGGTGTATTGCTGTGGGAGCGCACTGGGTCATGCTGCCAGTAGCCAAGTGCTGTCTGTGCTGGCTCTTCTCCAGCCTGGCTCCTGGCCATGTCGGTTGTCTCACGGCTGGCGTGAGGGTGGCCTCGGCACTGGAGCCTGCTGGGGTGCTCCTGCAGGTCTGCCAGCTCTTGACACCCAGCCAGTACTGGGTGAGTGAACCATGAGCTGGGACACAACCTCTTGTGTCTGGCTGCATCTAACCAGAGCTGAGGGGTTGGTTGCTGCGTGGTAGGAGGGGTTAAGGAAACCTAAGCCCTAAATTGTCTCAGCACATGGAAATTTGCTGTGAAGACCATCCATTTCTGTGCAAAAACCTTTCTCCTGGGTTTGCTTGCTTTTTATTCCTTCCCAGCCCTCTGCAGCAGCAGCCTTGTACGCTGCGGTCCCCCTGTGCGGGGGCACCAGCTTGCACCGGGTTGAGGCAAGAACCTTTCATTCATTACAGCTGGTGTTGTGGCAGAGCCTCCTTGTTTTGGCAATAATACAGTGGTGACAAGTGCCACAAACTTTCCTGATGGGAAATTCCTACCAGGCAGCTGTGCCTGGCAGCAGCTCCCTAGATAGCTCCTGGTCCCCTTGTGCATGACTGTCTTGGGGTGACTTTATGATGTGTATCCCCTGTCGCTACTCTGTGCCCACCAATCTTTTCTGTGCCTTTAAACTGAGCCTGAGAGGAACAGAGGGAAAAAAAAAAAACCAAAACTTTCAAAGCAGTTGTTTCAAGGACACGGAGATACACTCCTGGGCTTCTGCGGTACCCCTGGGGTTTTTTCAGCCAACTTTTTTTCGGCTCTTCTTTTTCCCAGCGGGAGATGGAGAGTTGAACTTTGTTTTCGTAGGATTTGGGGTTTTTTTTTCTCTTCTTCTCTTCTGGACTGTTCCAACAACATCTGAACACATCAGGAGAATTTTTCCCGGGGGCCTGGGGGGGTGGGCCCTCGCCGACCCAGGTCCGAGGAGGAGAGAGACCGCACCTACAGAAGGACTCTGAAATCTTCCCAGGTTTTCTCTCCCCAGAGAGAGAGATCTCATTATTTAACATTATTATTCCTTTCCTGTGTGTTTGTTAAATAAATAGCTTTTATCTCTTTCACTTTCCTTCAAGGAAAATTCCTTTTTTTTCCCTGAACCTGGTGGGGGAGGGGTGGTTGCAACCTGACTTCTATCAGAGGATATTTTCCTCCAAATTTGTCCAAACTAGGACAATGACTTCATGCAGGTGGGACAATTCCTACAGGGTTTGGGCACCATTGGCACCTGCAGGCCATGAGGGCTACACCAGCAGCCCAGAGGGTCAGTTCATGCAAAGTATTGGGGTGAGAAGAATGTAGAGTGATGAGGCCAAAAGGCTCACAATGGCATTGCTCACGTTTTGTTTGGAATCCTGGAGAGCATCACTGGAGTATCATTTTCTCTAGCGAGCCTTTGTTTGGGACAAGGCTTGCTCTACAGGGATGGTCCTTCAGAGCTCCAGCTCCCATAGAAACGTTGCCTCTGATTTCACTGCTGTGGAGTTGTACACAGGCTGCTCCTATTCTAGTCTTGGAGACAGTCCAGTGAGCTATCTGCAGGGCTTTTTCCTTTTTTTTTTTTTTTGTTTTGTGTGTTTTTAGAAAAAAAGACCATTGAGATTAATTGCTTTATGTCTCAAAAAAGCTGGCATAATTTGTAGGCTGCTTATTGACCATAGTTGTTCCACTTCTTGATAGTGGGGCATATTATTCAAATTCGGCTTTGTTCATTCAATTGCAAGTAGTCATTGCTCATTTCTGTGAATCACGGAATAAATACAAATTTGAAACTGAAAGTTTCACTCTGAGAGGAAAGTTAATGCTTTCAGTGCCTGGCATTATCCATAGACGTGCTTTTCCATTGTGTGGAAAATGATGGATAAAAGGTGAGAGTTTTTAGTGTTCTGGTCTTCCTCCTGAGGAGACCATCAGTTTTCACCCTCTTGTCCTTTGAGCTCATTAAGGTGATGTGCAGTGAAAGCAAAAGGAGTTACTGCCATTACATCTGTTTACTGGGTACTCCTTACAGTAATACTGTTTTGGGAGTGCCTTTGGTGGGGTGTTCCAGAACAGATGGAGGATTGAACCCATGGGGAACATGGGCCCAGACCTTCTGTTTCTCTGCTAAAAGACAGGATCTGCTCTCTGTCTCATCTCGCAGTGACATGCAGGTCAGAGCTGGTCAGACCTCGCTGCTGACTGGCTGCCTGTCAGGGAGCTGAAGACACATGCTGAGGTACGTGTCCTGTGTCCTGCCCTTGGACTGCTTCACTTGCTCCAGCATTCTGGGAAAGCTTGGGCAGCTGCAATTCTCCCACTTCCTTGTCCACAAACAGAAAGGAGCACTTTTGCGTGGTGAAGAAGGTTCTGGTGACATGTGAGGAATGTTGCACGTTTTCTGTAGTACTGCAGTTGCAGTATATATAGGTGGTCCTCTTAAACTTCGAGCTTTGCGGTATCTGTGGGTGCTATAAGTTAGACAAGGTCACTTAGAAAGAAAGTTTAATAAAGGATTCACCTTTTTGTTTTTTTCTTGTAAGAATTATATGGACTGCCTAGAGGCTTATCTTACAGTAGTATAGTCTTGGTAAAATGGATGTGTTTAGTTCAAATTAAATTTCTTAATTGTCTGTGTAGGGAAGCCCAATTGAAGGGTCATAAGTGCTGAACCTGTAATTAGAAGCTTGTTTGTACTTGATGACAGAGCTTGTCTATGAGCGGAAATGGTTTGGAGAGTGGAGTAAACTTGAAATACCTCTTGTGGAATCGGCGTTAGGTGGGAAGTGTTGATCAGACAAGATTGTTGACAGTGGTCAGCACATAGCGGAACAACAAAGAGGCACAATTTAGTGGGTTGCTGAGCTCTGCTGTGGCACTGACCAGGGCTGTCATCCTGGCAGCGTACTTCCCCACACTGTGGAGCTTGGGAGCAAAAAGGGATATTCTGCGTGGGTGTAAGAACCTGAAAGTTGTAGTAGGAAAGCCATTTGGGGAGGTGCTGCAAACCATCGGTGGTGCTGTCGCTGCTGGAGGCTGGGGAGAGGATGAGGAAGGCTTCAGGGCAGGCTCCCAGCAGTTGAACCTGGGAGCAGCTACTGACACAGATGTCCCAGGCCCCGATGAGTCTGAGAAGTGATATGAAATGGGGACTGAGAGGAAGGGTTTGGAAGGGGGTTGATTTGATAGGAGGAAGAGCAAAGACTGAAAATGGCAGGAACCAAAGTGAGCAGAGGGTAAGGATAAAGTGTAGGATTACCACAATTTACAGGCTGTGTACTCAGCTGATTGGGTAGGTACAGTGACGTGCAGAGTGGGCATTTAGACATTTTCCATTAGAGATCCAGATTAACATCTAATGGGTAAGGGAGGCCAGGGAGTGCAATAGTTCCCAGCATAAAAGAGGGAGAATTTTACAAAACAGGTGGGAAATAGACTGATTCTCAGTTGATGTGTGTATGGGATAGTCCCTTGAAGAAAAGGCCAGTTAGTCACAGATAGCAGATTGGTAATATTTTTTTCCTGACACAAATACTTTACATAAAATTATTTCATTTTCCTTCATAGTTTCATAGGTAAGAAACTTCATTGTGGAGTTTTCTGGTTACTTTGATAGAGATTAAATTACATTACATCAAAGCAAGCCTTGGGCCCTGGTACATCTTGTTGCCTGAAAGATTATTTTGGAACAACGCAGTGAGTGTCTAAGGTCAACTGTTACAGAAAAATAGTAAATTATTGGACAAAAACATTACTTGGGTCACCCTCTTGTCATGATTAACTGTAGAATT
Organism: Struthidea cinerea; assembly: GCA_013397865.1. Lineage (NCBI taxonomy): Eukaryota > Metazoa > Chordata > Aves > Passeriformes > Corcoracidae > Struthidea > Struthidea cinerea. The sequence goes on from VZTI01004412.1 coordinate 600,801, forward strand.
TTAAGATGTCAATAGTTCTTCTGCTTTACATTTGATCTTAAATTACTTTAGATTTTATCAAGAGAGCATCCTTGTCCTGTGGTTTAAGTATCTAATTAGACAGTAGTTCTCTCCAGGAAAAAAAGAGTAAAATACTACATTTTTATTTTTGTTTTTAATCTCTGGGTCCTTGGGCTTGTCATGATTTATTTTTCTCCCTGGAACGCCGCATTCCACAGCTTGTAATGGCCTCCTTTTTCTGCTTGGACTCATCTATAAAGACATTTTGTAAGATTTATTGCATTCTTTTAACTTCTAAACACGAGGGAAACACAAATGATGATCCTCAGTTCAGACCAACAGCAGAGAATAAAAAAAGAATTGATATTTTAAAGTGGGTGTTTGTGCAGTCTTGTGTGTTTTGCTGGGCTGTGCTCATCTCTGCTGTGGGGTAAGCGACAATAAGCAAAAAGATGCCTCAGAAAACAGAGAGCACTGATGTCGTGAATGTATGAGCCAAGTCCTCTGGAGCTGCTCTTGAATCATGGATTTTTGTGGACATCACAGTAACCATTGCGATATTAACCCTGTGAAGAGTTCACATGGGGCAGTCCATGGTACAGCAACAGGAAGGCTGTGGGCTTTACTTTTTGGGTCAATTAGTTCTGCTTTCGGGTTCTTGTGGGCTGCCCAGATGCTGTAGCAGTTGGTTGACTGATATCATAGGAATTATTGAAAAAATTGTGGTTGTTTGGCTGTGTATTTTTAGTTTGTAAACCTCTCTCTCAGATGACTTCTGTACAACAGATCTTTGTCTTCTCTTTCCCCGTCCTATTGAATTTTATGTTTTCCATATTTTACATTATCCCTCTGGTTATATGGATTTGAGCAACTTAATTTAAATTGAGTGTGTGACAAGACTTTAATATTTCTGGTTCATGTGTTTGGATATCAGGATTACCTTCTGTAAGACCCTGCAGTTTATATGCTACACCTAGGATTGATAAAAACATTTTCTTGTGCAGAAAAGGGCAGCAGAGGGAGCTTGGTTACTTCGTGTCTGTTACCCCTACCAAGAAACCCTCTCAATTTATTGGAACAACACTGGCAAAAGGGACATGCTAAGCTGCATAACCATTCCCAAGCAGGTAGTACTTGGCATCAGTCAGGCAGTACCACGTTCAGCACGTGTTACTAATGGCAAAGCTATGGCAGGTGACCGACCGGCACGGTTGCTGCCCGCGTGGTGGGTAATGGGTCACTGTGTAGAAGGGGCTGTTTCAAAATGCTTGCAATATGTGAACTCTTCAGTAGATGACCTTGCACATTTTCAGAGAGCAGTTTCAGTAATGATCTAGCTTGCATCAGGGCTTCCAAGGTGCATATGAGCCTACTTCTGCCTTTAAGTAAAAATCTCGCAGAAATCTCACTAAAACAACGAAGGTTGTAACTGAAATACTGGCTTGTTGATCAGAAAACCTTTGGAGTACCTTCTGCCTTCCTCCCATCCAATATGGGTCATCAGCACCGGACTGAAACCCCGTCTCCTTGTGAAAAACGCCCTGAGAGATTCAGTTGTGTATGGGTTCCATGCAGGCTGGAAATCCCGAGTGCGACTTGTAGCTTTTGCAAGAAGTGGGGATTGTGTGGGTTTTTTGTTGTACATAAGCCCTTAATTCAGCATTCTCTTAAACTCATTTGACTCAGCTGTTGTGAAACCTCTTGATGCCATTTAATGACCTGATTCAAGCAGGGATTTTTTAAATTTGGCATCATGTCACAAAATGGCACCGTAAGAGAGAAAGCATGTGTACTCCTGTCGTTGAGAGCCTACTTTGACATACTTTGCTCATGTTAATGAATTGTATTACAAATTACGTCTTTTGTTAAAACATAATTTCCATTAGATCTTGAGCTTGGGGTATTTTTTTCGGTGCAGAAAGTTAATTTTTTATTGTTTTGTGGTACTTCCCTTAAATGGAAGGCTTGAAAGACAACTTTTTTTTTTTTCCCCCCTCGTGCCAGATTAATTGTGCAGGACAGCATTGGTCCCCTGGCTTTTTAGGCCGCTTCCTCATTTGAGTCCTCTTTTGGCATGTTCATCACAGCACTAGTAAGCCGTGGTAGGGACAGCAGGGCAGTTTTGTAGGGTTCTCCTTTCCCAGTGAAATGCACTTCACTGTTGTTAGGCTCAATTTGCTGTTTTGTCTTATATTTCTTGAGCTTGTTCTTTTTGTTGTTGTTCTTTGCATTGGTCCGTCCTATCTCAACCTCTAATTTTCATTTCCATAATAACATTCTTTGAGAGTTCTTATTTTGCATGCTGTCTCTTTAAGGTTTATTTTAGAGTTTTCCATGCATTCAGCATGTTTGTTATCTTGCACCATTTATATCTAGAAAGGAAAGAAATTTCTGCTGAATTCTCATTTAGGCTTGTCTTAAATCTTATTCTAGTTTCCTGCATATTTCACTTGACCTTCCAGAAATGCTGGGAGGGTCCTTGAGGATGGATGTTCCTGCACTCTGCCAACAGGGTCCTCTTGAAGTTCAGGAGTCAACTTGGTTGTCTTCCTGTTCTTCGTGCTGACCCTGCAGAATGGCTCTGGGTTCCTATTTCCTGAGGATTTCAAGTGCTGTAATATTTCATAGCATGATCTTCTAGTTAGTAATGATAAAGTTCAAGGTAGTTTTTTCCACGTCCTTGTCCTAATAAAGGCGTGATTCAAGATGAAGTAAAACAAAGCAGCCCTTTCAGAGCTTGAGCAGCAGGGCTCAAAAAAAAAGCTGTTTTAACGAGGTAAGGTCTATACATGTGATCCTGCAGCCCTCTCTCATGACTTTGATCTTGTTAGATGATTTTGATCAAGTTTTACGGTGGGTTTAAGAAATATAAGGGATGCATGGTTGTGGCAAAAATTAAAAAGAAAGGAAAAGTAGCTACTCGTTGAAGAAAAGGTCCTCCTTCTTTCTAATTTGGGTGGCAGCCGTTGTTAGAAGTTGGTGTGTTTTCTAGCTGAGTGATGCACAGTCCTGTCTCTGAGTCAGCTCACAGAACAGTTTCCTCACCCAAACAAGAAGGCAGTGTGTGGGAGAGATGGAAGTATGAGAACAACTAGACTGAAGAAGAGAAAATAGTGAGTTTGAGCAGGAAGGATGAATCTGCAGAGATCATCTTCAGTAGTGCTGCCATGTGCAACTCATTTGTCATGTTTTTCTTCGTGTTTGTTTGTGAATTCTTTACATTAATAAACATAGTGATGTACGGGGTGTTCTGCCTACCCTACTAACCTGTGCATCACTTATCAAAGAACAGACATCACAGATGTGGAGGTTATCCTCCGAGAAGGGATGTTTTGCTTCCTTTCCATGTTCACATGAGAAGCTCTCACAGGATATGTGTCATCCCCTTTTGGTTTCCTAATTCTCTCACCGTGTCTGTTTTTCTGTATTCAGGATAATACATAGCCTCTGTTAAGTTGCTTACTTTTCTAGGATTTGCTCTTCTTAAATCCATTTTATTTCCAAATCCTTCAGCTTGTGGTATTTTTGTTCTACAGTAGGACCTTTCCATTATGGTTCTTTTGACTAGGAACTGCAGCTTATAACTTTTGAGATGTAATTATCTCTAATTCCACTTAGACTTTGAGTGGTTAGTCTTGGGACTGCTAACGCAGTTTTCAACCCCGAAAGTTATGCAATCAGTTGATACTCTTCACATTTGTTCTGTCTGTTAGATGTCTGGACCACATGCTCCTACAAGTGGCTGCGTTCTCCCTCTTGGCAGGATCCCTCTGCCCTCTACAAGTCCTCGTCCTGTCATCTTTATGGTTCTTTACTGCGAAATAAGGCTCTGGTCTCTCCATGTCAGTCTTTTTCCCTCAGCCAGGGATTATGCTTAGGATGCTCTGAATCTCTTGGAGCTTTCTGACAGTTTGCTCATGTACCCTGTTGATGTCTGTGATGCCTCCCAGCTCCTTTCAGAAATTTCTTCCCCAGATCTCCTTTCTTCTCCAGCCTTCCTGCAGTATGCTTTGTGCTGGTGCAAGTGACATCTCTAATGGTCTGATGGTCTGTGCCAGCATTTGTTATGTTTAGGATACTATTTTAATGAAGAAATATCTTCAGGCAGTACTCCTCTGTCAGCTGTTAGGGTATCCAAGTACAGAGCTTTGGTGTTTAGTCTGATCTGCCTTCAGCCTCTTGCTTCTTCAGCCTCTCTTTCTCGCTTGTCTCAGCAGGACAGACAACATCACTGTTTTCCTGGATGGCCTCCTACGATGATACTTGTTCCGCCTTTCATAGCCAGGAACATACATCAGGTTTTATGCTGAAAAACCTCTGAGGGGTTTCTTCCTCCTGCGCAGAGGTGGCCCCACAGGCAGGGCTGCACAGCATGACCCCCAGCCTGCAGCAGCATTCCCACAGTGCTCGCTGGTTCTTGGCTGACAGTTACGGCTCTGCTTCCGTCTGCTTCATAAATATTGTTTTAAAGGATTTTGGAAGGGTTTGGGTTTTTTCTAATGTTCCACATTAGTTTTTCCCCAAAGTATTTGCATTAATTCCACGCTTTGACTTTTTAACACTGAAATGGCGCCATTAGCAGGGGCAAGTATTGCCTGAGGGGCATTGGCTGTGAGATGTGGGCATGTGTCTGTAAGGATGAGGTGCCAAGATGTAAATTTGCAGGAAATGGGATGCTGAATTGAAAATCAATTGCTTTATAGTCTTTTTTGGTGTTATTAGTATTCATAAAAGTTCAGCTGGGTTGAGGATGTGTACATCTTCTTAGCATATTTCTGATAGTTTTACAGAAGATATGTAGAAGTGTTTTCGGACCGAATCTTTAAATGGTGTCTTTTTTAGAGTTGTTATTGTTTGCTAAGAACTGGCTTCAGAAATTAGTCTCAAAAGTCAATTAAGAAATCTGTTGGCTTATTCATTTCTAAATATCTGCTGCGCACAGAACTTAGAATGCAACTTGCATTAGGAGTTATGACTGTTTCCTGACTGGAGAATGGAATGGAAACATTTAAGTGGATTTCAGATCAAGCATATGAACACTTGCAGCCTATTAGAGCATTAATTTTAATTTGCTGTTTTGCACAGTCAAATGTTTCCTCCCAGAGTAATTTGAGTGTAAGTGGGTTTTACTGTAAGAGGTGTTTGTTTGTTTGTCTGGTTTGGTATTTTTGGGAATGGTTATTGCTTGGTTTATTTTTCTCATGATAAAGTCTAGCAGTAGGCCAGTGTGAAACAAGGTTGCATTTTCCCTTAAACAGGAAAAGTCCTTACAGTCCTCGGTGCACTGTCAGTATGTTCTAGTTTCTTACGACCCAGGTAGGTGTTCGGGGCTTCGGTCAGTGTCAGCGAAGCTTTAGAGGAAGGTGTCCCTGCCAGGCTGTTACATTTTGCAAGTCTGCACACTGATAAGTTGGCTAGGGGATGTGAATGGGTATGAAAGCTCCATTCTCAGACAGGAGTTTTTGAATGTGTGCTCTGATTGATATTGTTTTTGTTTCCCTCTTTCAGGTATTCACTTATAAACAGAGCACAATCACGCACCAAAAAGTAACACCTATGCATCAAACAAGCACAGAGAGCGTGGAAGACATGGCCGCACTCGTAGATCTCCATGAAGGCTCCATTATGCACAACTTATTCCAGCGATACCAGCAAGATAAAATCTATGTAAGTTTTTTCTAAAATTAAGAAAAATATCCAGAGGGAATGTTTTTGAATGTGTAAGCGCTGTGTGGGTTTTGCTGTTCTGTGCGATCTCCTCTCCTAATGCTTTCCAGTTCCTTGTGTGTCCACACAGAGCTGAAGCAGGCCTCATGTTCTCACCCACAATGATGGAAGGAGAAAGTAGCTCAGGCTGGACATGGAATCCCTTGGAAATCTTGAAAAACTGGCGTGCTACATACACTTCTACACTTTCGGTGACAGGGTTGTATAAAGGACTCTCATTTTCCTCTTCTCCTTTAGACTCTCTGCCCCAACAACATGCGCTGTGTATGCCACCAGGGAGGATGTGGTGGAACTTAGTCTGTCACTGCCATTTGAGATCCTGTTAGGCCAAGAACCAGTTTTGATCAGCTTCCCCTCTTGTTTCGTAGTAGAAAGATTATTATGAAAGAAGCATATGATTTTCCAGCTGAGCATTTGTGCTGTTAAATACAGGTAGTTGGAGTTTGGGGTCTATGAGAACAGACAGCTGTTTATCAGTTTCCAAACCTAGGAGTTAGTCCACAGAGAATTCCTTGCTTTAACTCTGTAATGAAGACTTCTATGATTAGATTTACCTGCTCCTTCAGTATTTTCATTAATCTTGAACTAACTAGATACAAGTCTTTCCTGAGTCTGGAACTGCACTAAACATGAGAAGGATACAAGGAATATTAGCAGCTGCTACAGATTGCAAAATTGCACTTTTCAGTGGTTCAGTGGTTGGTCATTTTGGTTGGGCTTTTTTTACTAATAATTGCAGAACACTATTTTTGTTTCATCACATCTGGGCCCTCGATTTGACCATATACGTGCATTATTTCAAGCTTCATCTACTGAGTTTGGCTTCTTATTTTTAAATATAAACATATCTAAGTGAAAAAATAAACTTTCCCCATATTTAAGATTTGATAAAAATCAAAAAAGAGCATAATGAAATAATATTCCTTTGCAAATTACCTTAGAAGTGGATTTTTTAAAAGTGGGTAAAAGCATGGGGAATCCTCAATACTGAGGCAGTTCTCTTTACATAAGTTTTTATGTATATTTTTTTCTCAAAACAAATGAACTATTTTACCTTTCAGAAAAATTGGCAAACAAAAAATAAATAGCATAAATGAGCAATCCTGCATGTGCAAGGACAAAACATGCACTTGATAAAAGTTTAGTTTTCCACCGGTGGTGTTAGATGAGCATATGGTACTCAGTGTGAGTCAAACGAAAAAAAAATGTTTCACGATGTGCACTCACATAGAGGACACGCCCCCTTTTTGAAAAGCATGAGGGTATGAGGGTGACTTTTTTGATGAGGCATAGAGCAGCCTTGTTCTGAAGAGACGTGTCCTAGCTTCTTTCTTAGCTTGTCAAGGCAAGTTCAGGGTGTTCTGATCCTCGGTGCTTAGTGCGGTGTACGTTTTTCTAGACAAACAGGTTTGTGTGCTGTTAATGATGACAGATCTTCAGCTGCTACTGAGTATGCATTGTCCCTTAAGTGTTGCTAATTTAACTGCTTAATCTTTTGAATCCACCTGAAAAATTATGGAAAAGGTGGTTGGAAAAAAAGCTGTGTTTCGAAATGCATATGAAAGCCTCTCTGTTGCCCTGTATGTGTAACCAGGACCTGACTGAAGAAGCATCTTCTTTTCTCCATCCTCATTGGTACCTCACTCCTGCTGCAGCAATAGTAGTGTTTTAGCAGGAAAGGGCTTCAGGAACAAAAATCACCCAAAAAGCTGATTGAATGTCTTGAATAATTTTATGAAAGTTCATAAATATGGGAGCATGTATTTTAGAAGGGGATGTTGTCATTGTAAAATGAGCTCTGTCATTTTAAGCCAAAATTTCTTCACTGTATTGAGCAATTCAATGATATTTTAATGTTAAAAAGAAAAAAAGACCGAAGGTGCATTGTTTACCTTTGTTGAAGGTAACTTTGCAGCTGATCATTCAAACTTGCTTGATCATTCTGCTTTGGGACCAAACTAGTTCTAGTACAGGACATTGAAGCCATTGAAATTTATGCCAGGAGCAACCAAAATTTTCCGGATTATACACTTGCCTTCTCCCTTGACCAGGAATTGCTTCATTATCATAGTTCACACATTGTCTCTTGTATCTGCCCCACCACCTTGGTGTACCTGTCCCTAGTACATTAGGGATAAATTGGGAAGGCGTGTGCCACTGTCCACTGTGGTCTTAGGGGCTGATCATCCCGTTGAAAGACTTCTTGCCATCCCCGAATACAAACAACCATACAATTGCTGTGTTCTGTCTTTTAGCTTACAGATCCCTTTTTACCTCAGTTCTGTCCACCTCCTTGTCCACATCCTGAGTAGGGGGAAGAGATATGAGAAGTTTTATGCTGTCATTTTTTGAGTTCTATGCTTGTAGTATTACAAATATATTAGTGTGGTTCTTGAGCATTGTAGCTTTTTGTCAGTGACATTGAGACCAGGAAGCACTTTTTCACCTTAATAAAGAATACACTTAGTTGGGGGTTGAAATTTTGGGGCTTGCTTGTTCACACACATAAAAATTATATCAAGTGCAATGTGCTTAATTGTGGTGTAAAGTGTATATAATTTCAAAAGAAGTTGAACAGAAGAAACTATTAAAGGGAAATTTAAACAGTTGCTTTCTCAGAAAGACAATTATTTATGCAGATTGTCCACTGTGAACTTGTATGTTTTTCTGTATTTGAAGATCTGTTTCTCGAGCAATAAGCATTTAAATAAATATATGCAGATGTTTGAGCTCAGTTTAATCTTCCGTTACTTACTAACATTTTTGTCTCACATACTCATACCCGTGTTCCTAAACTTTTTACTACTTCCTAATTCATACTACAAAGTTACTTGCTCTGGATACCAAGTTTTGTCAAACACGTCAAAGACTTTATTTGCTGCTGCCAACAACTGCAGCTATAAAGGGTCAGCAGAGGATTTTCTGTATTTCTTGATATCTCTTGGGGAGGGAAGAATATTGATTTAGATTACAGATTGTGTTTGTAGTGTGAATGATGCCTAGCTCGGAACATAATGAGTTGAGTCTCTCAGCTGAATCTGTGCTGTTTGCAAGAAGGTGAATGATAAAACGTTTTCCTTGCCTGTGTGCAGCCATCTTTTTGTATCAGTGTCAAGTCTGTTGACATCTGCTTGTGATACTTTTTGTCTGAAGTCCCATAAAATAGTGTGTGCTTTCCCTTTTTGGCCTGTGAGAAGCATAGGATATACGTCCTTTCTTGATTTTTCCAGGCAGGCTACTGTCTGGTATTTTTTTCAGGCTTTGTGATTAATACTGCATTTATCTGAAAGTTTGGTTCCAGGCTATCACAACTTTTTTGTCCAGGAAAGGATAAAGCTTAGGATGGCAGTGATCATATGGTGCACAGGCTTTCATTGTTACTTCATCTCCCATTTCATTCCTGTTGGGAACAGCAGTGGGTGATCCAGCTGTGGACATCAGCATGCAAGTTTTAATGCTCATCTTTGAATGCTCAGGTTAGCTTGCATGCTAGACTGGTATGTGGCAGAATATGGAAAGATAAACACTAGTGCTAAAAATTGAAGGTGCCTGCATTTGAAAACAGAGCCTTTTGTGAAGGCACTTGGGGGATTTGGTCACCCCTGAGGCGAGGCCATCACAGGGCACGTGGTGTGGAGAGGGCAAGTGCTGTGGCAGCCACTCTTGTTGACGTTCAAAGGCGAATTGTTCCCAAGCTGTTGATTCTGGTTTACTTTTAGTTAAGTACACACTGTGGAGCAGACTGGCTTAGCCTTGGAGAGAATGCCATAAACCACACAGCCTGGATTGTGCTGTGAGTTGCACAAATTATGGTGTTTGGGCTGGCTCTGGGATGAGCTGTGGTTGTCTTGTCTCTGGCCAGTGGTTGGTTACTGATGCAGGTGAGCAAATTTCCAAGAGCAGAGCAGAGGATGAGAGAGCAGCTCTTGCTGAAGTGAGAGGCAGGTTGGAAATAACTGCAGTATGTATTGTGCAGGTCAGTGCAGAGGCTTTCAGCGTCATATCCACCCTCATTTGCATGGGTTCAAGCAACAAACAAGTTTCAAAGCACTTTTGATTAGTTTTTTCCTTTTGAATTAAGTTAAGAAATGCTAGGTGGGCACATTCCCCTTTGAAGTGATGATGATTTGACACGTGCCTGTCTTGTTTAGGTGGAGGATGTGCACCATGCCCAGAGCGGCATTCTGCTTGGGCTGCAGAGTGGCGGTCCCTCGGCCACCCTCCCCTGATGGGGGGAGAGTGACCTCCAGGTTGTCCAGCAGTTGGGTGTGGTGGCCAGGAAGGGTGAGGGACAACACAACCTATTTTTGCTCACTCTCAAATTAGGACTGCAGCTTGCCCGCCGATAATTATAACCATCTGTTATGCTTGTGTGCATATGTATGAAAAGTTCTGTACCAGCCACGTCGACATACACTGCTGTACCAGCCACATCCACATCAGAGGGAGGCTGATGGTAATTAGGAGCTCAGTTTTCATGGCTGGCTTCCCTTCAGCTGAAGCAACAAACAGAATAACTTGAATGAAAAAGCAACATTTATCTGATTTTTAAAAAAGGTGTTAAACTGGAAAAGTTGTCCCTTCCCTGACAAGGTTGTTGCAGAGCTCCTAGCCACTTCATTGTACAGAATGCCCAGTTCTGTCCATTCTTAAAAGGTATTTTCAGTTATTTATGCATTGATTTTTAAATCTATTAGTGTTTATTTACTTAAGCAGCATGTTCAGTTGTAGTTTGTTAAGCTTGCAGTAATTAGATAATTTATCTCCCTCGAAGTCATGAGGGCTCCCAGAGGCAACTAGTTGATGTTTGTGCAGTATTAATCAATAATCACCACAGGGGTTTTTTCAAATTCTGTTTGCAGACAGACACTTTAGTATCTAGGTCAGTTGCTCTCTGTAACTTGTTTTTCTAGGTTTTTGCCTATTTGTTTTTTTTCTGAGCACAGTAATACTCCTTTTGGATCCAGTGCAGTTGCTCTGTACCGTGTTACGATGGTCAGCAGGAAGTGGATGTTGCTGCAGGTTACAGTGAGAAAATAGCGGGGCGCACTAAATTCCTGGTTGATTAAATGCAGACAGACATAATTCATACACTTTGGTAGTACTCCTGCTCAGATGTCCTCTAACACTGACACAAGTTGTAGGTGAAGGCAGAGAAACAAAGGAAGATCAGTACAAGCTAATAGAATCATAGAATCACTGATGTTGGAATGAACCTCCAATGTCTTCAAGGCCAACCTTTGACTGAATACCTCCATAAATATCACTAAACCATAGTCCCAAAGTGTTTACTAATAAAGTCAAAACCTCATGACTGGTTTCTAAAATGGAAAGAGTTGGACACCGTGCAGAAACTGAACCTAAAAAGAATGTATATCATGGACCCCTACAATGTCCTGGACAGCTCAACAGCCTTGGTCTTCGGCCCGTCATGTGCCTTGTTATAAATTGATGTGGGCTATGGACTTAAAAAACCCCAGACAATAGTACACAGAAACTGTGTCATTAATTAGTACCATAAAACATGTATGTAAATATAGTACATGTCCATTTAAATCAAGCCCTTAGTTATTACACTAGCCCTTAGAACCACGTTTATCCTGGTCTCGTCTGCAATCCAACTGTGGTTGCACGGTTCCTCTCCAGAGCCATCCAGTGCCGTAGAGCAGTCCCAGGTTTGCAGGATCTTCTGCTCTGTGGTCACTGAGGAAACTGTTTGTTTAATTGCTCCACTTTTGCAGTAAAGAAATCTTAAAAGTGTGCTGATGAATCACAGTGGTTTTCACGCCGTCCTGTGCTACTGGGAAGATAGGGAAAATTCTTGCCACCAGCCCTTTCCATGGAAGTGTGGAGAGCAGAGAACGCTGTTGCTAGGAGTGCATGACAAATGTCTATACATAGCTACTTACCTCCATAATTAGAATGTTACGCTTGCAGACATCAGATAATGTTTTCAAAATGCGGTTCAAAGTGAGTTCCTGTCTCCAAGCATTAATTACAGCTTCCATTTCACATCTGTTACTAGAGAGCAGCAGACAAAGATCTATAAAAACACAGCAGGCTTTTAATTGGAAGTCTAGTGAAATTTATTTCTGGTGATTGTTATTTCTAAGGGCTGGTCAGTTATGCAGATCAACAATTGTCTAGCAAAGGCAAATTAACATTGTTTTTTATTTGTTTTTCTTTTTTTAAAATATCTGTTAGTGGAAAAACGTAGCTGTAATGACATGAGAAGTAAACAAATGCCATCAGTTGGTTAACCATCCTTGCTTCTGACTTCCTCCATACTGCATGACTTGTGGAACTGCTAATAGTTATAATAACAACAACAGTGAAGAATGTTTCTCTGAACTTCATCCTCACAGCTGAAAACACTGGGGTTTTAAAGATGCATGTTTTCAGATCTTAGGAAATATTTCAGCCTGAGGTGTTGTGATCAATGTGGTATCATTAAAAGGGGAGCTTCTCAGAAAGGTGTGTGTTGCTGAGTGCACTATGATGTGTGCCACAGCTACACAAACACTTTGCAGTGTGTGCAGTGGCTACATGTGCGCAACCCCTACACAAACAGATAAATTTATATTACCGTTTGTAGCACATTAGGTGTTCCTGGTAACCTGCTGGGTGTACACACTGCAGTGAGGATCTTACCTGCTAGCATCCATAGGCTGCTTTAGTGAGATGGAGAGGGCAAAGAGGTCAAAGTTTTATTAAAACATGAAAGCTTGTTCTTTCTATTCTTCTCTGTACCAGTATTTTTTTTCTCTGTTGGTTGATTGGGGAATAAATAATAGATGCACTGGCAACAGGGTCAATTCCTGTTGACTTCCATGAGTTTTCTATTTGTAGTACAAAAGCTTTAAGCTATATTTAATGGTAACTTCTTATCAAAAACGGCAAAGTAAAAATCTATCATCATGTAGAGATTTTGTCATTGGTGATGATATATATTGCTAATGTCTTCCCAGATTTGAAGGCTAGTATTCATGTTGTTTTCTCCACACCTTTATTGCATGTCACTGCTAACTCCATGAGCCAAGAACAGAAAGCAGACCAACATGCAAAATCATAAGAAAAATTATCAGTCATTTGCACAAATGCCAACAGCGGCTTGGTGCTGTTCAGTCAGAGCTTTTGCAAATGGTGCTGAATGCTTCTGCATGCACCGTTGCCTCACTTGGAGGTAAGCTTTGGCTCCTTTCTGCAAGGCCCATTGTTCCCAGTCCAGCGAAGTCCTTGGAAGGAGGGCAGGAATTTGGGCTCCAAAACTTAGGGCGCTTACCTGACACCAGCATACATTTTCTTTACATGAGTTAGGCTTTGACTGTAAAGTGAGCTGCGCAAAAAGCACTGCTTGTGCTGCACTGTCCAACTGTCTTATACACATATTCCAGCAGTTTAATACTAGAAAGGTGGCAAACAGCCCATTTAAGTATGGAATTAATTAACTTACTTTTATTGCTGTTGTTTATCTGTGTAAATGGACTATTGATTCATACCCAGGCTGTTCTTTGTATTTGAAAAGAGGTGGTCCCTTTCTCACAAGCAGTTTCAGCTTTTTCCCTTTGATGTTTGTCAGTCTCTTCTTTTACAAGCAAGTGGAATCCAAAAGTTCCGTTTAGCAGATTTTTGACAGTTAATTCCGTTTGCCATCTTAGTCCTGATTTCTGGACTGACGGCTATTTGGCAGCAGTTCAGTGCCATCCAACGAAGTACCTGGCATAGACTTAGATTTCAGTTATGCTGCCTTTTGATTTCTCTTTTCATGCTCTGTTAAAGAGTAATTCCTGTTCTTCCTGCTTTCCTCCTAAAAAAAGCCCTTTCTATAGAAGAGGTCATCAAACATTAAAGAGCCACAGAAGTTATGGAAATCTGGATATCAGTATGTAAAATACTTGCAGGCAGGATTAAACATCTGCGAAGCTTTATATAAAAATATTTCTCCAGTGTTCTAGAGAGACTGCTCTTTGGTTCATGGTTTTACCAGCATTTTTGTTTTCCTTTGTGTGCATTTTCTCTGAAAAGCCCCTTCATCTCTCCAGTATGAATCTATAGGAAGGAAGAAGACCATTTTTTTTTTCTTTTCCTTGCTGGAGGGTAAATTAGACCTTCAGACAGTTTTGAAAGACTCATTTGAGCATTGTGCAATAACAAAGCAGGAGGAAGAACGAGTGTGTGGCCACAGGCCATTTGAAATGAAGTGACAAGCCATGGGGTCTCTGCTCTTTGTGGGGCCTTTTTTGGTTTGAGCTAGAGCTCGCCTGGTTAAAATTGTGCACACAGATTGCTACAGTCTGATGTGCAGACTTACTTTCACATGCTGTATTGCAGCCCATGAAAATAACAAAAATCAATGTCTCGTTCTGATCAATCATGTTTGTGTTTGGGAGGTCACCGCCTCTATCTGCTTGGCAATGGTGATGAGAGAAATTCTTCTGTAATTGTTTATATGAAAACTGCACAAAAGATCATTATTCTGACCCAGTAGATAGGACTGCTGCATGGTAGAGATTGCATTGTATTAGTCAGCGAAGAAGTGCCGTAAAAACAAGAAGACTCGGTGCTTTTTATACGGGAGAAAAGCTGCCAGAAACCTGTCAATATCTTAAAGAAGGAAAAATGTCTATCTGACATCAGTATTACTATCTGCTGTGTTGGTTTTTCCCTTTGGCTGTAATAGTGCTCTTTTATCAACTTTTCTTTATATTGGTTTCATAGTTCCCAACTGGATTGGTTTTTGTGTGGATTCAAGGTAACACTTGCAAGGTTTCCTTGAGTAATCCCCATCCACATGGAACAATCTGTTCAGTAGGAGAAAATGAAGAGAAAAATAAGATGATATTAAGCTGTGAGTGTATCTCTTAACCAGTGGAGAGTTCTTCACCATCTCTGAACCTTCTGTGGAGTTAAGCAGAAAGGTGTCTGCCTGTGTGCAGTTTTGGGTATTTACATTGGCAACTAAGGTGACCAAAACCCAGTTTTTAACCCTTAAGAAATAGACCTAAGACAGTTTCATTTAGCTTCCTAGGACAAGGACTCAATGAAAGTGCAAGATTGAAGCTGTAGGGAGTGGAAGGATTCTCTTAGTTTAGAAGTTAAGGTAGGTGGGTTACGAAGTACAAGTTTTTCATGAAGAGGTAGCATAGTTTGCCCTTGGAGTGGCTTGGGAACAGGATGGTGTTGCCTAGTGCTGTTGCACCAAGGGAAGCTTAAGGTCACATTAGCTGAGTTGAAGGGTCAACATAACAGACAAGGCTGCATCTAAGAGGGTGTCCTGTTGCCCAACAGTTGCCTATGATCATCTGAAATCACGTTTTAAAATAATCCAAAACTATTCCAAAATATTCTTGAGAACTGTGCAAGTGAAAACAAGCATAAAGCCTGGCTTTGAAAAGGCCTTGGTCTGTTATGCCTTGAATTCTATCTGTGCTCAGCACAGAAGGCAAAAAGGCCAGCAGGAAGGTGGTTGGTAGGAGAGGCTGCTGCGGTTTCCATCGTGGACTGAAGGACATGAGAAAGTGCAGCTGAGCAGTGTGAATGTGCCTGAGAAGACTTTTCAAAAGAAAATACCCTTTTCAAAAGTAATGACAAGGAGAACATGTAGTAGATGGGTCTTGGCTGTGGGTAGTTGCCTGTTGACACTTGATCTTCTTAGTGAAATTCCGTGTCATGTTCTGGTTCCCTTCTAAAGGTCCTCTCCTGTGGGTGCTAACTCTTGTATTTGTAGTGTGGCCTGTGTGTTTACAAACAGCTCATCAATCCTACAGCTGACCTTAAGAAGAAAAAAGGACAGTTTAGGGGTCATAATGTTGAGTGCATTGACAAGGAACACAGAGATAGAGAAAAGCAAAGCTGATGTAAATTTGGGCGATTGGAAGCTTACCATGAGTCACCAGACATGGTGAGGACTGCAGGAGCCCAAGCATGTAAAGTTGATTATAGAGTATGGCATTTCCATCTTAGAAATGGCCTGACTGGTTGAAAACATTTAAAACATGTAGTTTTAAAAACCATTTAAAATTGTAGTTTAGTACTTCACTTTGATTGTGGTTTTTAAGAAAGAAGCTTGGCTTCAGACATGAGACATCTGGATTCTGTCCCACTGAAATTAGCATGGGACTAGCTGAAAGATGGGGTATACTTACCACAGTGAGGATAAATCGGGGTCCTACCATGAATGAGGGCATTAATTACCATCCTTTTTATGGCATACCGTCGCCCCTTCTTCTGCCTCCCCTAAAAAGCACGCCGAAATGTGACCCAGTCATCTTGCTCCTTTTTCTGCTGATGTGTATGTGGTAGACGTTTGGTTGTCTTTGCCTCAGGATAAACTCAGCCCTGATTACCATTAATCCCTTCACCTGAGAGAGCTGGGAACCACAAAGGCCATACCTGCAGTGTGGAGCAAACTCTTCTGTTCCCAGGTTTTTCCTCCTGACACCTTAAAATTTGGTGTTGAAAGCATAACAAAGTTTGATGGCTATTTTGTGGTCTTTTAAAGGTTGCCTGCCACTGCATATTCTGTGAAAACACTGGTTTTGTTATTTGGTAGTGTTACTGTAGCCGTGATGATTTAAAATTAAGTGAGATGCAGAGGTTGTGTAGAATGGTGATAAAAAACTTTTCCCATGCCTTGTGTAAAAGTAACATAGAAGTATCTTTGAGGTGAGCCGGTTGTACTGCAGTTTTATTTGTAGTTTCCTATATATTAAGGGTAAGCCCAGAAAGTAATACTTGTGGAATAAATTGACAGGTTGATACCAATACCCCCTTTTTAGAAAAAAATACTTTTACTTTTCAGACACAGAATCTCCTTAAGAGACTCCAGGAGTTGTTCAAAAATGATCCAGAAACATATTTTTTGGGGCATCTGTAACCATGCTTTGCTTTCTGTAATAACACAGATTTTTCATGTTCTAAATCAGAAAGGCTTGAAAGTGCTCTTAAGAGAGTTGGACGAAGTTCTTTTTCTCAATGTTAATGTATATATCTGTAATGAAACCTCTTAATTTCTGTATTTCATCTATTCCATCATTTCTAGTTCCAAGTTGTGAAGAATATTTTGATTTCTGTTGGTAGTAAAGAAACACAATGATAGAAAGAAATCGAGTAATGCAGTCTTCTTATGCCTGTTTCAATAGTGCGAGCAGTTTTGGTTTCTGTTGTGATTGTTGATCAAAGATTTAGTTCAGGAGCAGCACATAATTCCCTTTAACAGGGTCCTCCAGTCTGCTTCTGCCTTCTCTCTCCCACTCTCCCTGTAGCATGAAATATGGAAAGCCTAAAAAAATGTGTGTCCTTCCCTGCTTCCCCCTTTTTATTTATTTATTTATGAAAGAAGGAAGACTGGGATGTCTCAGATGCTAGAAGTCTGTGATGTACAGAGAGGGACACCTTGATGTGGAGGGTGAAAGGTCATCAGAAAAGCAGTGTAGAATAGATTTAATGACCTTACGTGGGAAAAGCGAGCTTGGGTAAAATACAGATATCATAAAGGATCCTCAGAAAGAGGAAAGTTGTTGTGGAGAAGTTTTGATATGAAAGGGAAGAAGTAGAAGGTGGATGGTTGCTGGATATGGAGCAAACCTGAAAGGATATACCCCAAAATTCTAAAAAGCATCTGTGAAGGGGAAAAGATGAAAAGCAGGGTGGCCCTGGTGTATTTATTTATAGGACTAATGAAGTGGTCTTCCATTAGGGCAGTTTTCTTTTTCATTGCTTTTTCATTATAGAGAGTCTGAAAAGGAATTTGAGGAGGAAATTTCTTACTCTACTTTTTTTTTCTTTTTGTCTGAAAGCCGTACATGGGAAAGAAAGGCATTTCAAACCATATTTTGTTCATCCATTGCAAACTTGTTTCTTGTAATTTTAAGCTAACTTGAAAAAGTGTATTTTGATCAGTAAAACTTTTTGCGTCATTTAGATTTGTTTGGCATCAAACTAAAGTAAATTGATTGTGTCTTCATTTAAAAAAAAAAAACCAAACACCCTTTTATGTTAGACAGGACTGCACTGACCATGTTAAGTTTTGCTAGAGTATTTCTGTGGGTATCAGCAGTCTTTGTGAGTTCTTGAACCTTGTTAAAGAACAAATTGTTTTTCAGTGTTTGAAGAACTGTGGGATGATTTCAAGACACAGGCTCAAAGCTAATTGCTATCAGAAGGCAACAAGCAAAACAAAAAATGTTCAAAGAACTGATGAAAAATCTCTTCCATTCTGAAGTACTTCTTTCATTTTGTCTGGCCTTACTGAATGTCTAGCTGAGAAGATAGGATTTGAACTTCCAATTTTGAAAGTCCTTGTAGAGGATCAGCAAACAATCTTGTTTTTCCTTTTTGCTGAAAGAGGGAGCAGGACTGTCTGTGGCTTGTGAACGAAAGTGTTTTAGGAGATGAATTAACAATGTAATATTTCAGTAAAAATTTGGAAGTGTAAGAAGAACCCAACCTTTAATATGGCAGTCAGAGTGCTGCATTGGGATTCAGGCTGAGTAGCCCAACTTTCATTTATTGTTTGGTTTAAATAAATGGGTTAGCGGTGATCTGATAACAAGTTGTTGCTGGTTTAGTCTGTACCAAAGTAGTTCAAGAGTTTGTGTGCAGTTCTGTCTGAAGTGTTGAGTCAGTCATGTAACAGGGAATAGTAAACTGTCCTGTTCATTGCCACGGATTTAAGGGGTCAGGCTTGTAACAGGAGTTCTCACAGTATATCACTGAAAAAACTCTCAAACTATTTCAACTGGAAATCTTCAGAACTCCCCTGTCTGCTTGCTAGTGCTCTGGCAGCATTTCTTCCTATTCATAATTGCTTTGGAATGCTTTCATTAAAATAAGTAATTATTGACTTCCATAATCAGAGTAGAAACTGCAAAGAACAAAAAGAAAATTTAGATTGCTGTCCTATAAGCAAAGTGGAAGTGTCATTCTTATGTGAAAATACCTTTTCTGAAATTTCACCTACTTTGTGATGTTGCCATAATATAGTACTTTAGAGATCCTGCTTCTGACTGTTAACCCATTTAATGTGCCATATGATGATGTCTGGTGCAGAAGTAGCATTCAGGAGACAACACACGTCCACTGAGCAGTCCTGCATTTTTTGTGTATTTTCACACTGGTTTAACCTGCTGCTAAGGTGCTTGCATTTGCCAAACCAGAAGGTCTGCGCTACAAGAAAGGGGTTGTGTTGTGTGGCTGCTCAGAGTCCCCAAGGGAAGGGCAAGTGGAGGAGCCTACAAGAAAGATTGAGAGGGGCTTTCTAAAGGGACATGTACTGACAGGGTAAGGGGGAATGGCTTCAAACTGAAAGAGAGTATGTTTAGGTTAGATATTAGGAACAAATTCTTCCCTGTGAGGGTGGGGAGACACTGGAACAGGCTGCCCAGAGAAGCTGTGGATGCCCCATATCTGGAAGTGTTAAAGGCCACATTGGATGGGGCATTGAGCAACCTGTTCTAGTGGAAGGTGTCCCTGCCCACGACAGGGGTGTTGGAACTAGATGATCTTTGCTCTCCTTCCAACCCAGGCCATTCTGTGATTCTATGAAATTGGGAGGTGGTAGCATTCTTCTTCATGGGAGTACATGTGCCCTTCCCGCCTCCCCCAAGTCCCTAACTTTGTGGCTCTTAGAGGTGCCAGGGTAGAGTCTAGGATCTACTGCTTATAAAATACTGCTACTAGTAAGGCCCTGTGGTAGGTACTGGGTGGGATAAGTAGTAAGCCTGGAAGGGATGTAGGAAATTATTCTTGCAGCAGCAGATCTTGCTGCAGTTGAGTATCCCAGAGGCAATTTACAAAGACTTCTGGAAGATTTGTCTTTTAATGTGAACTTTTAAAATAATTGGAATAGTTTTTAATAACAGTGCTGCTTCAGCCCGTTGATACTTTGCTGAACTACCATGGGCAAAGGCAGAACTTTTGCTTGGGCCAGCTGACTCCTTAGTCCATGCAGATACCTGCTTGTGGCTACTCCTGGGTTAGACTGTGACACCTGGTAGGTGATAAATGCGATACACTGTGTGTATATTTCCTGGTGCTTTGAGTATGTACTACCTCTTTGCTGGACAAGTTAAACGCATGCACACACTGCCACCAAATTATAATGGCACAAGATAGAACCAACTCAGGACTTCAAAAAACAACATCCTCATCCCAAGGCAGTATCCCAAGGCAGTATCCAAGGCAGTGCTGCGGTTTTGCCAGTGCTTTGTCATGGAGATACTGTTCTGTCAGGTATTAATCATGCAGAAGCTATAGAGTGGTTATTTAGTTATGAAGTTAGATGGTATCATGTTTCATGGGGATTTTTTTATTTACGTCCTTGTCGTGGCATCTGTTGTGTGTGCCTCAAGTTACTCTTTTCAGAAGACTTTAGCCAGATTTTAATAAGGGAAAGAGGAAGATCTGTTTTATTGGTCATACTTGCACTGCAGTAATGTAATTAAAAAAAGAAGCCTCTTAAAATTTTGCCTGTGCAGTCTGTGCTGAAATATGTATCAAACAGAGGAAGTTTGTTTTCAGAGTCTTCCTTGTTACTTACTACTTATTTAAGCACCCAAGAGGGGATGATCCCAGGAAATTAACCTGTTGTCTCAGTGCTGTAATTGCTGTGCTATACGATCTTACGTTGAAATGGTATCTCTCCTCTAGATGAAATGTTCTGAGCTGTTGCACAGCATGGGGGGGGTGGGGGGGTGGTGCTTTAAAACACACAGATTGAAAGTTCACCGCTCTGTAAAAGGTACTAGGGTTACAGTGAGGAGGGATATTCCCCTTACTGCTAATAAAATCATCGTGATTTAAAGGACACCACTGCAGCTCCCTTAGCAAAAGGTCTAAGCTGCAATTTGTGTCGGGCCTGATGGAGGGTGAACAGGTGGATAATGGGGACTGGAACAGCAGGGTAACAGTGAGACAGGAGAGCTGATACACAGCGATAATTGCGTGTTAATTAAGGAGAAAAAGAGGGAGGCAGGCAGATGCAGGCTGTAAATGCTGCAGAAGAGACTGATAGAGGGGAAAGTCTGGGGGAACTGATGGTCCCTGTGTCTTAGTGAATGCCCTGTGATGGCCTGTACAGAGAAGAGGGAGGCTGCAGGAGGAGCATGTGGGCCTGCCTTTCTGTGGTGTGCAAGATGCTGCTCCCCTTATCCATCCCTCTCTGGTTAGGGTGCTGTGGAGATGAAGAGAGCCCCGGTCCTGCTGTCAGCTTCACAGCTGGTTTCTGTCAGCAGCGAGAGGGTTGACTGCTGGTGAGGCATCTCTCTGTGCATGGGGGCTGTGTTACAGGGCTGGAGGCTGCACAGCCTGGCTCTTCACCAGTCCAGAGCGGGGCTGTTGAAGCCAGGTGTCAGCTTCCTGCCTGTAACCGCAGGAAGGGCGTTTAACAAAATGAAATTGGTATCGCAGCGGTAACACTGCACACGCCATACAATATATCAATTAATTTCACATGCCCCAGAAACTCTGGAGATAGCATGCTTAATGTTATCTCCTACCTCACTTAATGTGATTTTATTTGAAAAGTATTTTGAAACGGATAGAGAGTGAGAGAGAAACTGAACACATTTTGAACAGACTCTTGCGAATGATCAGGTTACCGCAGCCTAATGAGTTAAGGCAATGGGAATGGGCATAAGCTGCTACCTGGGTGGTTTTAACTGATGTGCTCTCTAATTGCAGTGGGATAGGAATGAATGACTTGCCAGCTGCTGTCCTGCATCAAACTAATAATAAAAAAGTTGCGGAAACCCAGTGTTTTTGGAGCATCTGCCAGTTCACACGCTTTTCTTAGAGCCTGCTATTCTAAACATAATGGTCCTAGTGTCTGCCATAATGCCTGATAACTCTGTTTTAAAAGTGAGTAGCAGAGAAGGACTTGGATACTCTACATGGAAATACAGACTTTTCTACCATTACTTCGGGCACAGTCAGGTTTTTAGTAAGTTCAGCGAGTCCCTAAGGACACGTGAGAAGCAGCTGTAGACCAGCACTGATAGGCATTACTGTGCAGCTGTAAGCAGCATTAAGACAGGGATTTGTACAGTCAATAAGCTCAGTGTTATAGGTGGGGTAAGCCTGAGAACATGACAGAGGTGGGAACAACTTTCGCCCTTTTGTTGCTTTTCTTGGGAAGGAAGAAATCAAGGAAAACTGCTGGCCACCTTTATCCAAAGGATTGTTACGGTTTTTCAAATGCGTATTTTTTTGTCTATCGTTCGAGAAGAGTGTTGATCTGTTCCACCCCACGTGTGATAACAGCTCTGGGGGGTGCTGTGTGCTTGCAGACCTACATTGGTTCGATAGTTGCCTCCGTGAACCCCTACAAGAGCATCCCGGGCCTGTACGACTGCGCCGCCATGGAGCGATACAGCAAGCACCACATGGGGGAGATTGCACCTCACATCTTCGCCGTGGCCAACGAGTGCTACCGCTGCCTCTGGAAGCGCCACGACAACCAGTGTATCCTCATCAGGTGAGTGGTGGCTGCTGCTGCTTTGGGTACCCCTCATGGTGAGCCTTTCAAGGTGATTTGGGAGCATGGCTATGGGCCACATGGGGAGAACTCCAAAAGATATCAGGCTTTTAAAACAGCACAGTTTCAAGAGAGTTCTGAACTGGCTCTGTGTCATTCTGTGGACCTCTAACAAAATGTTAATTCTTTCTTACGCATCTTCCAATTTCATTTAGTGAAAAAAATCGATTGTATTTTTGTGCATTTTTTGTTATTCACACATCAAATGTTACCTTGAGTGTTTTCCTACCAGTTTAAACATCTCTGTGTAGCTCAGTAGTTTGTCACCACTAGATCCTGATTCCTGCATGAAGAGGAAAAGAAAAGCATAACCCACCAACCTTGAGAAATGCAGTAAATAAGAATAGCAAAAGAGAAACCCCTCCACATTTCAGCCACTTATTTCTGCCTGATTAATCTTCCTTGCTTAATCTTGTTGCGCTTTAGTTTAATGGTGATTTAATAGCTTCCCGTTTGAACCACTGTGTCGCTGGTATTCAGGATCTGGCTGTGGCTGAGTGTGCGTTAGGGAGCAGTTGGCATTTCAATAGCTTTTCACTGCTTTCAGCTCCTCCTTCCTTCTGGCTCCAGAAGAGCTGAAAACGCAGCCAGCTCTTTTCCCATTCCCTGAGCTGCCAGCTCAGCTGCATTGGCTCACACACAGGCAGGGAGACCAAAGCCTTGCCCGCCAGATCGGGAGGAGCAGCTCGCTGGTGATGGCAGCATGGCACCAGTGACTGGCCTCTGGGCAGGGGTTGATGCTCAGGGGGGTGAGAGAGCTTCTGTTTCCCCTCCCTCTCCTCTCTTGCCTTCACAGTTTTGTAATTAGGCCTACTTGCTGTCACCTTCCTGCACCATGAGGTTAAGTGTGTAGAGCTCTTCGGGCACAAGTTGACATGATTTTGGCTGTGTCCCGACCTCCCCAGGAGTCCTTGTGGTGGCTGTAGGACTGACTGCACATGGGGCAGATGGCGGGACAGAGAGCAGATGAGGCAGAGTGAGAGCAGCTCCTTTTCCAATAAGCAGTTTCTACTGACATTTCAGCTAATAGGCCGGGTTGCAAGGCTTCCTGGATAAGAGGGGGATTTGGTGCATGTTGTTCAGCACCCAAGCTGTTGTTAGAAATGTGCATTAGCTGCAACACAGCCAGACCTGCATGCAACTTTCTGCAGGCTCTCAGGTCTCAGTGCCCACCTGCCCTCGCCTCTCGGCAGATTGTGCCTGGCAGTGAGACAAAGCTGAAGAGTGTGTTTTTTCAGCTTTCTTTTAACTGTATTTCTCCTTCCTGTTATTTAATACATAGTTCTGTACATATAAAGATGAGTCCAGGTAAGAGTCCAAGCAAAAATGAAATGCACAGAGATCTTTGTCATGTGACAATAGCTAGCCTGGAGTCACAGTTTTGTGTTTTATTGCCAGGCAGTTACTTGTGAACAGCCCGTGTACACAAATTTAGGGGACCAAAACAATTTCTGGTGGCCACTGGTATTTTTGCCATTCTGTACGAGCCTCAGTATTTCACCTTCCATTCCAGTTCCTCACAAGCTGCCAAGAGGAAGGCAGGTTATGTCCTAAAATGGACATAAGCAGAATGTGATGTTCCAGGGGAGTCTTCAGCAGTCTCTGCTCTGTAAACCATGTGCTTTGGCACAGATAAGCCATAGTAAGGAGAAGTTTTGTATTAGGAATCCCTTTTAAAATAGTTTACTGTGGTTGTGGATTGAAACAGTGATTGGTATAAGTTCTGTGTTTCAGATAAGTGGCACAATACAACCTAATAAGGGTATCTTGATACTGCAGAAATTGAGGAAATGTGCAATTCAAATTAAAAAAAAAGTCAAATCTGCTTTCCTAAAAGAGTATTATCTGCTCTATCTGTGGAGGACTCAATAGGATTTTTTTAAAATTACTTGAAGGTTTCCCTGGTTTTCATATGGTTTAGGAAAGTCCCTGTGGTCACGTACGTAGTTTAGGGCATAGAAAGTGAAGGTTTAACAGTGTGGTTGGTAAATTCATCATCCTGGTCATTCCTGCATCTTTTACTGGCTTAGAATTAGACGTTGCAACAAGTCACTGTACTGCCACTGTAATTTCCTTGGTTACTACTGGCATTTAAAAAAGAAAATAGCCAAGTGGAGCTCTTAAGTGTCTGAATTCAGACAAACATTCTGGTTTTGCATGTAATGTAAGAGATGATAAAGAGGAACGTTCTGTTGCATCTCGAAAACACAGTAGTTAAAATGAGGGAATTATTCGGGTAGGTCTCACGTTCTGATCGGCAGTTTGAGCTGCTCTTGACCTTGGGATCTCAGCACTCCGCAGCCAGTTGTGACAGCCCCACGGAGGAAGGCGCTTGGAATGCTTTCTGATGATCCTCTGGACTTGAAGTGCCCCCTGCTGGCCCCCAGAATTAGCTCAGCTTTGGTTTGGAGCTGCTTTCTTCAGGCTTTGGGTTCAAAAACCTGTGAAAAAGCTTCTAGTGTTTTGAAATATTAATATTGGGATATTTTTCTGGCTGGGGTAGGGTGAGAGGGTGAATTGCAGAACACAAATTAAAAACTGTCATCATAAAAACTCAGAATATGATATAAATGTGAGACCATTTTTTTCCAGTATAACTACCCAGGTCAGAGGTGAAAAGGAAGGAAATACAGAAGAGATGATAAAAAACAGAATCACCCAAAGATGCTTATTTATTGGTTTGTGTAACAGGCACAATTTCTGTGATTTTACTTCAGGATAATGCTGCATAAAAAGGACTTAGCAGCCTAAAATGTCAACAGAATGGCACAATGAAGAAGCTGTACACAACTGGTGCATTAGAATATATACACAGTTGTGAAATGGTGTTTTAACTCTCCCAGGCTAAAAAACTAGAGGTTTTCTGTAGACAAAAAACATCTACATCAATGAATTCTCAGTTTCTTGTTGGTCTGAACCCTTATCGCAGGGTCCAGTTTCTTTTAAAATGGGGAAAAAAAAGCCCACCACCATGTTAAAAACATCTTCTGATTTTTCAGCTGGGTGCCTCATGAAGGTGAAGGAAGCCCTTCTTATGTGAGCAATAGCCAAACAGCTTGTCCTCATGCAGGAAAGGGGCTGAGCTCCCCCATGATTAGCTGAAATTCACAAGTTGGGACCAAGTTCAAACCTCCACTTCTTTATTACACAAATAGTAAAATATCTTTAGGTTTGTTTTTTAAGGTGGTTTAGTCTATGCAGAAGCAAACACATGCTCTTCTCTGAAATAAAATAGCAGTTGATCCACTTCAGAGCACTCCCAAAGAAGTGTAAAGCAGTCGAGGGAGCAGCAACAGTTGCTCCATATGGCATTCAGGTCAGTGCCATGAGTCAGAAATCACTGTCTGATACCGATTTGTTCTCCCTGTTATCATCTGATGGCCTGAAACTTTTTGTTGTTGTTTTTCAGCTTGAAAATCAATGTGAACCAAGCTCTTTATTTGGGACCCAGACCTGTGATGGATGTGATGTCCTGACACACCAAAGTTCAGATGTGCATTTGACAAACTGTTCGGTTCATGAAGGGGCCTATTTTATCTGTGTGTGTCTGTCTTGAGGTTTTAAAGCCAGCAGGCTGTAAGGCCCCCAAAACCTCACTTGATGAGATTCTTAAAAGGACTTACAGTTGTTCATGTACTCAGATGTGTGGAAGAGATACTAACAAGATACTTCTCAAGAGGTCAAAACAACAAAAAACTTTACTGCCAACTGCAGAAAGTCAGAGAACTTTTGCAAAAGTTTAGAGCAGCATTCCATCAACATAAAACAGTTGTGAAAGCATTAACTTAGCCCATTAATTTAGCAAACTCTAAGCTCATCCAATTTTAAGTTACACAAAACTCCGAGAAGAGGGAATTAGAGGAAGAAAGAGAAAAAGAGAAAGGCAGAAAAGATACAGAGAAGAACAAGTATGGCTACCACTCCTGGTTCCAGCGGTGTTCAGCTGACAGGAATTCCAAGAGGAGGTCGGGTCAAGACATGCTGGCCTCCCGTCTCAGTTCAAGTACACTTTGGCCTTCCTGGGCCCTTCCCCCAGGTGGGGCTTCTGGTTGTTTGGCCACTCAGGAGCTGGGTTAGGGGTTCCAGAGGTGGGCATGGAGCAGTGCCTTTGGTGTGCCAGTGATTAGCAGCCACAACAGACTGTTCTGTCTTTTACCCAGACAGAACAGGGAAATGATGATTTAGTGTTATGTCCTTCAGAATGAGGAGTCTCTCTCAGTGACCCCTTTTTACGCTGTGGCAGTCATGAGTCCCGGCTGCTGTGCCCTTAGCGCGATGCCCTGCATAGAACAAGTCATGGAGAAAGTCTAAACATCTTCTAAGTGGGGGCCTTTGGGGCTGCTGTCAGACTTAATATGTTCACAAGCCTGAATGTAGTGATGTGGAACAAGCTGGGCACTTTAACTCGTGGGCTGGAAAGGTTGCTGGAAAGGTTGCACTAAAAAATTCACCCTTTCACTGACCTTGTAGGTGAAAGCTTTCTAAGGACTGAAAGATTGATCCCACTGATCTGTAAAAGGGGATAGAATGGAGTGGTTACTACTGAATGAGTAGAGAACAGTAGAGAACATTGTCTAAATCCATCCTTTGGATGGATCCAGACATTGTGGAACTGCAGGTGGTTCAGAGGAAAATTTTAAAAAGCCATCAAAAGTATAACATGGGAAATGGCTAATGGAGACAGGCACCTTGAATTTGGGGCACTATCTATCAAGTCACACGCAGCAGAAAGAGCGCCAGGATGAATTGTTGGTTCTCCTTCCAACATGAGAACTAAGAGGTATCACATGAAGCTAACAGGAGGTGGATCTGAAAAAACAAGACTTGTTCCTTTGCTTTTTAAGGGAGTATGGCTAGAAACTCATAGAAGATAAATCCATTCAGGGTTACAAGACACATAAAAAACAGGTTCAGATCAGGAAGCCTCTGAACAGCAAATAACTGGAAGCTGGAAGAACACAGAAGGGAAGTATCGTATATCTTCTATGGCATCTCCAACTGGCAACTGTCAGAATAGGACACTGGGCAGGTTCAGAACCAAGCCACTTCTGAGTCCCTCCTGTTCTAAGAAAAAATCAAGAGCATGTAATTGTGCGTAACGCCAGCTGTACCAGAGAGATGTGCAGGAGATATTTTTCCACTGGCTTTGTATATCTCACTTGTAGAATGGCTCTCAGTTACAGTGGGGTAACTTTCAGCTTCCATAGAACTACAGATTCTCCAAAGCAAGGGACTGTGGGTGGGGGCAGAGCAAAGATGGTGTCAGTGAAAGAGGTGATGTCCTCTTAGGTGTCACCCTGTTCCTGCTGTTGAGCTATACATGTGGCTCAGAGGGAATGGATTTAGGCAGGAAGAGGTGTGTATCATTGGATGATTTATTGCACTAGGCAAGAATAATGCAAGGGTTTGTGAAACTCTCTCAAAACTACTAGTAGAAATGTTTTTTATGGTGAGTATTAAATGCAAAAATATTAAATATTTGCTTCTGGAGCAGAGGAGATGAGTGATGTTTCTCTTTCTGCAAAGAGAAAAGGAAGGAATACTGAAAAGGCCAGACGTCAAGGGTAAAATTACTTTAAAAATACTACAGAATTTGTTTGATGTGGTATAAATATGATGGATGAATCACACTTGCTGGAACATATTGGCAGTTATGAAGATGTCTCATTATGTTTCCTGAGTGTCTCTTCCCTAATTTTATTGTTGACATTCATTTGCAGGAAAATGTCATGCTGTTTTCTTGGGCGGTACCTTTCTTCTTTGCTTTTTACTAGAAAGCCTCATTATACTTTGTTGTAACCTAAAATCAGTGGGGTCATTACTCAGCAATGGCACAACAAAGGACTGACAAATTATCTAAGCTTGCTCCACATGCCCAGTTCTGCTCCATCAAAGTCAGTGGCCAAGTTCCCGCTTGCTACAATGGAAAAGGTGAAGTAAGACCAAAATGTACCCTCTCTCTTTGGGAGTAAACTGAAATTAGGTACAGCTTAATTAGGAGCTAGGCCACAGCTTAGGATACAGTGCTATGTCTCAAGATGAAGAGTGAGCAAACTAGACAAACTTTACCCACAAATTACATTTCTTAACGGCTCACAGTGTGTGTTTAGGTTACATAATTGAAGGGAAAGGATATTGGGGAAATGAGCCAAATTTAAACTTTCCCTTTTTAGAGTGTTGGTTTTGAAGAGAAACTGAGTATATTGCCTTCTGTTTGTATCAGCAGGGTTGCTTATTAACAGCTTGTTTTAAGAATGTCAATTTAGCATTATCAAATTGCTTTGTTCTCCTGTGGGTGGTGATAAGAGGTTTTACATCTCTGATGGTAATGAAAGGTGGAAATTGTATATTTTGAACTCACGTGAATCTGGTTTGTTTCAATAGGTATAGAAAAAGTTTGTTTAAAGAATAGGTAGTTGGCTAAGAATTTCAGCATTATTTATACAAGTAGCATTTATGTGTTAGAATAACATTCTAACACATTGGTGCATTGGTGTCTTTAACTTCCTCCTCCTCACAGCAGGGCTACTTTGTTAGCTAGATTGCTGCAACATATCCCAAACTTTCCCATCTTAATTTGTGGTTTGGTCTTTATCCCTGACCATTGCCGTGCCTTTGTTGTGACTTTGTTTTAACATGATGGTGGGAAGTGTTGGATAATTGTGTGCGTTCAGAGAGCTCTTTGTTGCCTCCTAGGTGTGTGTACATACGCCATCAGTGCCTTGAAATGCTGTCTGAGCAGTGGTATGAAGCCAAAGGATAGCTTGTGTTTTTCCGTGGATGTCATACTCAGGAAGTTAGCAGGTTGTTCTGTCTCCATCTGACCATCACTTCTAATCACCCCGGTCTTCCTGACCTCCAGTAATGTGGAGTTTGGCTGGCCAGCCAGAGGGCTTCTTCACTGGCTACTGGGACTGTGCAAACCATCTCCTCCTCTTCTTTCAGTGGCGAAAGTGGTGCTGGTAAGACGGAGAGCACTAAGCTGATTCTCAAGTTCTTGTCTGCAATGAGCCAACATTCACTGGAGCTGTCCTCCAGAGAGAAGACCTCCTGTGTGGAGCAAGCTATTCTTGAGAGCAGGTATTAGATCTTTCAATACACGGGTATTTTTTTCAGAAAACATAAGCCTTGACATCGAAATAAGAGCTTGCAGTGTAATCAAATAGGGGTGTGTGTGTGTATTTACTGAATAATAAAATTAATATCGGAGAAAGGGAAATATTCCATTAAACAAAATTACCTGGCTGCTCTAGAGAGTTGTGAGCACGGTGGGATCTCTTAGTGAAGCAAAATTATGCAGAGTTTTGAAATGGATGAAGCTTTAATGGTGGCTTTCATTTTTGTGTAGAGCTGAAGTCACATTATCAGAGTAAGGGAAATGGGTGATGGGAGGGAGAAACCTTTGGTTCAGTTTGTGTAGCCTGAGGATACGTTAGAACAAGATACAGCACGGTGAGGATAAAGTGCTCAAGCAGTAAAAGCATGCTGAGGAGAGGGAGGATAAGGAGAACTGATAACACAGATGAGTAAATGCATCAGATAAATTGGAGACAATCTACACAAGCAAAAAAGAAATCTTGGTGTTCACATGAAATGACATGGTTCTAAACTATTTAAAAACAAAGGCAATTTGAGATGCTATTACTTTTGTTTATCTTGCTTCATCTCTGCTATACGTGCTGTATCTTGATGTAGTTATTTTTTTTTTAATTGCCTTAGGACAAGGACTCCTTACATCGGTCTAGAAATTTGCATGTGCTGAGATTTCTTATTTTTATCATTTGAGTCCTGCAGTGAGAACTGCGTGCATCTTTTGAGGGATTACAAAAGAAGTAGCAAGTACCAGTAACTACTCTGCAGCTGCAGAGTAGTTCAACATGATTTATCTTCCTATTGCATGAATACTTGCATCTTTTGATAGGAAGCTGAGATGCCCATTGCTGATAAATGAAGGGTAATGCTGGGATGTAGGCGGCTGCTGAGGAGAGTGTCAGAGGGGAGCTTGTCAGAGTGCTGTTGCTTTCACCAGCCCCATGTGAAGCTGTTGGCATGCTGGTCACATGTTAACACTCCTGTCGTTTTTTGTTTTCGCAGTCCAATTATGGAAGCTTTTGGCAATGCGAAGACTGTTTACAACAACAACTCAAGTCGCTTTGGGAAGTTTATTCAGCTGAACATCTGTCAGAAAGGAAACATTCAGGGAGGAAGAATTATGGACTGTATCCTCATTTAGTGATTTCATGCCTGTTTGTGGGAAGCCCCCACGTACCTCCTTGATGGAGGACTGAGGGAGAACTGGCTTGCCTTTGTCCTTTCACCCTACCCTGAAATATATGCGGTTAAACTGAGCTGATGTTGGTGGGGAGGCAGCAACACCAAATTCACACATGCACACATGCTTTTGTGGCAGCGTGGGGTGTATGTACTCTTGGAGGACCAGCATTTTGTATTGCTACTGCTAGCGTGGCATGGCTCATGTGCATGTTCCCATTTAGTGAGCTAAAACAGCCTGAGTCCTTGGGAATAACTTCAGTTGTCAGCCATTTCCCTCATTACTGTATCCAAAGATAAGCTGCTTACTTCTCTGGAAAAGTACTTGAAAGAGCAGAGCTGCTCAATTTCTGCAGTGTGAATCTGGGTGGGTTAAATCCTCGGATTTGTCCTGCATTTAGCAAAATCAGACTATGAGCCAGCTCTACTAGAGCACCAGAGGTGTGGGGATGAGGAATATTCCAAGGGGATCCTACCTGCTATTTTAAACTTAAGCAGCCTTTGCAGTGGGACAGATTTAGTTCTTGAAGTTGTTTCCAAGCTTTAGGGAAAAGAAAAAGCAAAGGAAAGCAGATGCCATTTAAAATGCAGAATCTGCCAAGTCCAGTTTTGATGCGATGGAAGAGAAGGTGTTGATACATTGATATTAGAACTGCTATAATATTATCATTGTTGCTACTTTACTTATCTTGTTGTAGGTGTATTGTATGAAGCATGCTTAGCATGTTGTGAGAAAAGATGATGATAGTCTTCCTGTTGTCTCAAATGAAAGAAGCAAGATTATAAAAAGCTTCTGCATTAATTGCTTTTTACTTTATTCCTTGACTGAAGCTGTTCTTGCTGGCTCCAGATTTATTGGAAAAAGTAAGTTCATGTTTGCTTTTGCTTAGTTAATTGTGTTTGATTTAATGTTTTCTCTCAAACTGTGGATAAAAAATTTGTCCTTAAAAATGATCACTTAAGTGGAAACTATTTTTTACTTTGACAGAATCGTGTAGTAAGACAAAACCCTGGGGAAAGAAATTATCATATATTCTATGCTCTGCTGGCAGGGATAGAAGAGAGAGAGAAAGGTGAGTGGCAAAGCACAAGTCGCACAACTGTAGTGGTTTTCTGCTAGCAGTCAGCAGTGGTGACAGCAGTGGAGAATTTAACTGCAGAAACCCACTAACCCAAGCAGAGAAATAGGTTGTTTATTCACGTGGGATTCAGTGAGTGTGAATTTGAGCTCAGCTTGATAAAGGAACCCACTTAGCTGAAGAATGTCACTGAGCTGATGGTAGTTTTTTCTCCCAGCTTCTGCTGTGGCCTTGAGAAAATTACTTGGGGACAAACATGCCTCATTCTGTTCAAACTGAGTATTTTTGCTGGTACTAAATAACTCCACAGCAACAAAGATAAATAATTCTGGTTGTTCTAATCCTTTCTCATAAAGAATAAATCCACTGAACAAAAGAAATGACATTTGTTTATGTGCAAAATTGCCTAAAGCTGTCTCAGCACCTCCCTGTGGGCCTGCTGTCTTTGCATGCTAAAAAGTAGAGTTAACTCTATTATGCAGCTAAATAAAACAAAACCCGGCAAAATAACCCCCCGTCTGATTTTAACATAAAACTTTGTCTTGTGCATTATCATAATTTCTGAGCAAATGAATTGTGACCTGTTTAACTCTGACATCGTAATTTGTGGAGTATTTTTGTGTTGGTATTTCTTTTCACTCACCCCATTTTCTCTCCTCATTAGATGCTTTTTACTTATCTGTACCTGAGAACTACCACTACCTGAACCAGTCTGGTTGTATAGCGGATAAGACAATCAGCGACAAAGATTCTTTCAAGGAAGTCATTGTGAGTTGCTTCCCTAGTTCTTTTGCTTTAAAAATGCTGGAAGTTCAGGTGTGTGGGGCCCATTGACAGCAGGGTACAAAGGCTTCCTGTGCCTTCCTGCATGTGCAGCTCTTTCATTGAGGCATTAATCTTACAGGGACTTATATTTTCTCAAAATGCTTCAATCTCATTTTGAGCATGCCTTTACCTTTCCTCCAGTATTTCATTTTTACTCTGTTGTTTCAGAGCATGCTGTAATTTAGCAAAATGATTGCATTTTGAAATGAAAAGAATATCTGTTGGGAAGTCAGTAAGACTTTTACATGCATTTGCCTTTCCCTGCACTGTTTTATGTTACAGATATATATGTAATTTCACTGTTTTTCAATCTGAAAGCTTTGCCCAAATCATGTGGCATCTATTGGGTGGAGTCTGCAGTGCAGCACACAGGGACTGAAGCACCTGTGACTCTTTAAGTTGCAGCTGGGAAATCCAATTGTATGGAGTAAGTTACACAACAGAGTTATGAAGGCATAAGCACAGATTAAAAACCGGGTCCTGATGGAATCTCTCTGAATATCTTTATATCTTACATCCACAGCAATTAGTCTATACTGATCACACTAATGGGGTATTGTAGCACTGTGGTGATGTGTGTTAGATTTTGAAAATCAGATAAAACACTTGGTTTTATGCCCTTCACCAAACTGTTTTTCTTAGCTATGTTAATATTTTTGCTAAATTGACAAATGAATATGCAGTGGATGCAGCAGGTTTTTTTAGTGTAAAAATCCCTCATCTTGTGTGGCAGAAGGAAGTGTAGGAAAAATTGGTAACCTGTCTATATTGTAGTCACATGCTGAAGTTGATTAGCATGACATTTAATTTGTGCTAATCAGCCCAGGGTAGGCAGGGCATAAAATCAGCTGGACAGGTGATGTTTGCCTGCTGCCTGCAGTATGGGCAGGCTGGGAGCAGGGGCTGCCAGGCTGCATTCCCAGAGCAGGGGGTGGGCAGAAGCCCCTGCAGCTCACCCTCACCTTTTCCTGTTGCAGTCATCTCCTCTGCCTGTTTTCATTGCAGTCTAAGTCTTGGAAATGTTACTTAAGGGAGGCTCTTTTTGTAGGAAACAGGGAGGAACAGCACAGTGAGATGAACTCGTAGTACTGCTGCCCTTTTGTTGTGAGAGGTCTTCTTTACAAATTAAACCTTCAGCCACTATCTCTACTCTGCTTTGAATTGTGGGATGAGTCTGAGGCTTTTCCATTTGTAATGGAAGATTTATGAAAGATAAAATGTGTCAAACACCTGCAGTGACTATAACATGATGAGTCTGACTGTAAGGGTACAAAACTGTGACCTGGTCTCACGACAGGCTCATATTAGACCCAAATTTGGAAAGTTTGGTCATTTCAAGAGGCATACAATTGCCCCTTCTGTGTCAAAGGAAAGCATGTGTTCCTCTTGTTTTAGTATTTCTTTTAGTGTTTTACTCTTTGCTCTTCTCCTCATTTATGTAGTTGAGCCTTGATTGTTGCCATGTTGTTTATTCATAAATTCAGCACTTTTTATATAGATACCTTTCCTCCTCAGTTTTACTGGAAGTTGTCAGACCACATTGGTAAGGTGCATGATTGGGCACAAAAATGATCAAATCTTACTTGCTGCTGTGTTTCCTCCTCCATGCCTTGTTACCTACAAGGCCAGTAGGCAAATTTTGGTAAAAACACGTAGGAGGTAATCAATTAATAATTCAAATTAGAGTAATTGCATCTGATGCACAGCTCAGTAGGTCGTTCCAATATTTACATGATTTTAATGATGAATTTGAAAGCAAATTACAACATCGTTACAGCACCAAAATGAAATTTCTTAAAAGCAGAGCGATACTTACATGTTCCAAGATGTCCCAGTGATGCCTTTGAGTGTATTCAATTTGGGATGAAACCAAAGGAATGGACCTGAGCCAGCTTTCTTTTAGTCCTGACTTGCTTTTCCAAGGCCTCCCATTTTTGAGTCTGTGTACATGTTATTGAAGAAGCTCACATGTCATTCCAGACTGCAATGGAAGTGATGGAGTTCAGCAGGGAGGAAGTACGAGAAGTTCTGAGGCTGTTGGCTGGCATTTTGCATCTGGGAAACATTGAGTTCATCACTGCTGGTGGGGCACAAGTGTCCTTTAAAACAGGTGAGAAGGCTGTGCATCCAAATCTAAAGGTTTCTTGGGGTTCTGAAAGCCTTATTCGTTGTTAGTATATTTGAACATAGCAAGGACAAGCAGTGTAAGGGTTTTACTGCTTTTTAACATCTGTAAATGTTGATTAAAATGTTACTTTGGGAGGATGGGGTTTGACAGATAAGGCAAAGTAGTCTGCTGCTGGATGCTAGGTCTTAATTTGGGAAGACCTTGGGCACATATTTATTCAATTAACAGTAATGAAATTCTATTTGAATCTAATTCCTTCTTTGAAATATTCTCAAGCTGATAAAACATAAGTGCTCAAATACATTCCCTAGCCAAGATCTCCACTGAAAGTATCTTTTTTTAGAGCTTTCAATATTTCCGTTACATATCTGAAAGAATGTGCTGGTATGTCTAAAGATTGAGCTGGTGGGCATTTAAAATGCTTGTTTAAATATGACATTAGACAGTAGCGTTCTGTACTGCTTTATATACTACCTTGTAGCAAAACTGAAAATGAAAGTATGCATGGAAGAAAAATTTCATTGGTTTATCCTCATCGCCCCAAGCAAAGCGGAAACACATTTATGTGGACAAAGAGTCAATTACTGTTTGTATCTGGAAAAATGTGTTAGGGCAAGCAGTGGATTCTTTGAATTCTTGACATGTAACATTAGGAGGAAAATAAATATTTGTGACTTACTTGTGATGTATTTCTACTGCTAATTTCCCTCAGATGTACATATTTATGCCTTTTCATGAGCAGCAAAACACTATCCCAGAATTTCTAGTTGTGTTTTCATCTCTAAACCCTGTCATTTTAGGAGCATCTGAAATGGTGGTGGTAGTAGTAGTAATAATAATGGTAGAAAACAAAACTGGTTTCATAACTTTATACACTGAAGGACGTATTTGTATTTTTCGTTCTCTTTTTCCAGCCCTGGGTAGATCTGCTGAGTTACTGGGGTTGGACTCCACACAACTAACGGAAGCATTGACACAGAGGTCAATGATACTCAGGGGAGAAGAAATCCTAACACCTCTTAGTATACAACAGGTAAAGGCATCTCAGCTTTGACATGTTTTTAGGGTCTCTGAAAGATGTCTCAGTCTTCAAGTCCTGAGAAATCATTGATCACTCAAGAACAGAAGCTTAGCTCATGCATCAGAGTTGTAATCAAAAGTACTACATAGTTTTTTTGGGAGGGGTGTAATCTCTTTAGATCCCATTCTGTTATTCTGGCCAGGGCTTGTAGCTTGTCTCCTGTTATTTTTATGAAGCCTGATTACTTACCATTTTTTTCAAATTCTAAACATGAAGGCTGATATTCTTTTCATTATGGAGACTTGTGTCAGGGGACATATTCTTTTCATTATGGAGACTTGTGTTTTTTCAAAATTTTCAGAAGAAATATTTTTATAATTTACAAGAAGGGAATTAGAAATAGGTATGCATAACATTATGCTTCCCTCTGGAAAAGGGTGAGTTAAGGTATTATTTCCTACATTTCTCCTTCCTTCCTCCGTAACTTAAGTTTATAATTTTCTAGTTTTTTGAATGCTTTAGCCTCGAAATGTAATTTTAAAGCCACATAGGTGTACAGCTTTTTTAAGCTAAACTGTTAAATCTCAAATCATGATGCCCTGTAAGTGTTAGTACAATTTCTGTCAAGCTACATAGGAATAGGAAGCTTCTTGCATTATACATTGCTTTGTGCTGTGCTGAGGACGTTGACCAGCAGAGTCTGGTCATTTCTCAGTCACGGGGTGGTTGATGTGTTGTGTATTTCTTTAATGCAGGCAATAGACAGCAGAGATTCTATGGCTATGGCACTTTATTCTCAGTGTTTTGCTTGGGTCATTAAGAAAATCAATAGCAGAATCAGGAGCAAGGAAGACTTCAAGACTATTGGAATTTTGGACATATTTGGATTTGAAAACTTTGAGGTAGGTTTCAAAAGCTTATTCAAATGGCTCGTCTGATATTTACGCTTTATTGCTTTGCATATTTTTTTCCTCTTTTCTGGAACTTGATTGTTAAACATGTTATGACTGAACCCATTCCCTTGTTTGCAAAGTAAAATACTTGAAATATATGCATTTTTGAAAGTTTCTTCTCTCTTTAGGTAAACCGTTTTGAGCAGTTCAATATTAACTATGCAAATGAGAAGCTTCAGGAGTATTTCAACAAGCACATCTTTTCCTTGGAGCAACTGGAATACAGCAGGTAAGAGAGAGAGGACAAATTTGAAAGAATATTGAAAATATCGTATTCACTTGGAATCTTAGTTTGCAGCTACCATAGCTTCCTGTGAAAATCTCTGTCTGGAGCTGTGTATTTTATAAAAGCAAGCTGATTTTGCTGTGATTTGCAAGCTATATACACACCAGCTTCTCCTATTTCTACAACTAAAATAATTTCAATAAAAAGGCCTGCTTTATTTTCTTTAGGGAAGGACTAATTTGGGAAGATATTGACTGGACAGACAATGGAGAATGCTTAGATCTTATTGAAAAGGTAAGAAAGAATTTGACACTGTTACCTATTCTTCGTTTTTGTTCTGCGGTAATATGTCTTTAAAATATTTGTCAACACAAAGAACAAGTGAAGAGACTGGTGGATCTTACATGTTTAAATAGCAAACTTTTAGTCAGATCGTTTTCATGTATGGATATGTTAAGGATTATATTGTGGGCTCTTTTCCTTGTAGCAGCTTTTCTCCGTGTGTGATTATATACAAAAGCAATATTTGGAGATGGTTAAAAAGAGTAATTTGATCCATGCTCACTCTTGCCATCAGTACAGGCAGGCTGTGTGAGCTCATGTCCATGGCAGGGTGTGTGAGTGCAGGAGTTCAGATGAGCACAGAAGCGAGTGGCAGCGGGCAGGAGATCCAGCTGGCAGGACGTGACTGCAGTCAGGCCAGCGTGGCTTTTCAGGAGTTGCTCTGGGCCCTTGGGACATGGCTTATTAAAATGTGCACCTGGAGAACCATGTTTTTCTGAGAGGCTGTATCAACCTGAAGCTTGCTGGACACACTAATTAACTGTGGGGCAGCTTGCTTTGTTTACCACCTCTTCTAGCATGGGAAGTAGGGAACATCAAAGGAAATTACACAGAGGCATATGCAAAGCAAAGGGAGGTTTGTGCTTCACGCAGGGCAAAGTTCAACTGTGTATCTTTTGCTCTGCCCCTGGGCACTGTGGGTGCTAAAAGTTTGCATTGGTTCAACAACTGGCTAGATAATTGTATGGAAGAAACTTTTTTGAAAGGCTGCTTTACAAACTCCTCAGACTCCTGATCACTGGAGATCTTGGAGGCTGGGGATGTGTTCTGTGGCAGTGTCATTGCATGCATCTAAAAACTGCCTTCATCAGGAGAACTGTTGATTCTTCCAGTAGCTCATTTTTCTTTATTTTGCCCACAGATTATATGCTCTATATTTCAAAAGGAGTGTTGCCAGAAAAATAGGATTACAGTCACCTTCAAGACTGGGGCTTTAGTAGTATATGACTTTTTTTGTGCCTCTCTGCACACAGCAGCTTCAAGGACTTTGTGATTTTTCCAAACTGGGGGAAACAGCTGTGTCTGTCTGTGCACTAATTCATCTTCTCCCTCTTCTTGCTGTTCTAGAAACTGGGACTACTGGCACTCATCAATGAGGAGAGTCATTTTCCTCAAGCTACTGACTCCACCTTACTGGAGAAGTTGAATGCCCAGCATGCTGTATGTGATGTTTTGCTGATACTTTCTGCGTAGATTATGTAGGATCTCTTCGCTTCTGTAGAAATTCATGGTTCAAACATATGGGCATATAGTTCTAGAGGCTTTTTAGGATGTGATCCTACTTCCATGGCAATCTGTATAATTTGCTGTCAAGGCTGAGTTGGTTACTGGAGGAACATATCCTTGTTGCTGTTCAGTTAAAGGTTTCCATTGTGGTGAATCAGTCAAATTCTACTCTTAATTAGAACTCCGTCAACCTGCAGTAGGTCAGTTTATTTAGATCTTCTATATCCCTTGATTTAATGAAGCATTCACATCATTCAGTAAATTACGTCATTTACTGAAAGTTTGCTGTTTTCTCTGTCCAGTTAGTGTTACCTTTATTTGCTATCCTAGAATTATTTTTCACGATTTCTGGGATACAAGCATATCCACCAATCTTCATAACTGCCTGGTTAAGATAGAGCCTTCTCTTTCAAAGTGCCTTTTGTAGATGGTTGTGACAGATGGGGTTCAGATTTAGTGTAATGCCTTTTTATATACTATAAATCTGTTATTACTGCATGTGAAGCAGCCCAGACTAACAAATCCTATTATCATTATGAATTGCTTGTTTGCTTTTGGAGCACTAATCTTCTAGGGAGTTTACGGGAAGACAATGGTCTGTTTAGGTATGGGTTGAGAGGCTAATACGACAACCCCCTCCAAATATTTTTCTCTTTTTTTTCCCTCCAATTAGAACAATCCTTTTTATGTAAAACCAAGGGTTGCCGTTCACAACTTTGGAGTGAAGCACTACGCCGGGGAGGTAATTTCTTTATTTGCTGAAATTATTCCAAGCAGAATTTTCATTAGCTTAATTTTCCCCCAAGGCTGTTCAAAATTAACTAAAGCACTCTGTTCTCTCAGCACTTTTTACAGTACTGCTCTTGTGAGAGGTGCCTGACTGTTTGGCTTGTTGTTTGAACCACCTCTGTTTCCTTCTAGGTCCAGTATGATGTCAGGGGGATCTTGGAGAAGAACAGAGATACTTTCAGAGATGATCTCCTGAACTTGTTACGTGAAAGCAGGTAAGTTTCTGCGATTTTTGTTAAGGACATGTTACTAAGGGATGTTGTATCAACTAATTCTACCAGGATTGATCACCTAATTCTGCTGGGGTCTGAGTATGTTAGGTGTTGCATAGCATTGGACCTTGACAGACCTGAAATGAGCATAGAATGAAATAGAGATGAGCATATCATATCACAGAAATGAGCATATCAGAGCTGCCTGTAAGCAGATCTGACTGTAATTGGTTCTCACAACGTTGCGTTTACCTACACTGTAGAGTACCTTGTTGCTGTTCAGTCCAGGGGGTTCCTAGGGAACTCACTTGCTACTCTGTAATGAGTAAGGATGTTGGAAGCTGGTTGTGGTTTTTAACTGTTTTGGAGTGCCTCATAGGCAGTGTGCATGTGCGGTTTTTTACTTCACTTTTGTATTTCTGGCATTCCCTAATTTGGTTGAACACTTGCTGTCGGGGACTACCACCGTGCAAAGTGCCATATAGTAATTGCCTCAAGGGGAGAACTTCTGTAAAGATTTATCTGACTGAAAGGCTGTGCTTGGATGCCTTTGGTACCTACATGTCTCATGTCTTCCTGCTGTGTAAGGTCTTAGGGTCCTTACAGTGGTACCCTGTGAGCTGGGGCGGTACCACATCCCTTTTTGTAGGTATTTGGTTGAGGCTCCATGACACAGAGGAAAGGTAGAAGAAGAGGGAGCTGAGCCTGGGTTTTGCTGTCTCATCTACTGCCCTCCCCTGTCCCATCCAGTCACCCTGCCTTGCTGTGCGAGTTGCTTGTTTGTAAATCCCTTAAGCCCTTCTGTGCAGGGGAAACAGTTAGTAAGCATTTCCCTCTCCATGTTATTTGTTCTGGATATATGACATTTCGGCTATAACATCTGTCAATTGAAGCATCTAGGTAAAAAGAATAAATGAGTTAAACTTGGCTGGGCCTAGTTTTGCTTTTGCACCAACATCTGTGTGGAGCTTGAATTAAATTGTCTGTGTTTCTGTTGAAATAGTAAGAGGAGGGTACCTCACTGATAGAGTAGAAAGCAGTGTGCACAGCTGATATCTAAAGTGGGGCTTACATGGGTGGCTCTTTTGTGTTACATCCCTAACTAGTCTTTGTTCACGTACAATTCCGGTTGCAGTCAGCTGGAGCTTTGGTTGAGTGAGTGGAGTAAAATGCAGTAAAACCTCTAGAACTTCACACTTCATTTCCCTAATGATGTGTTTGGAGTGG
Organism: Struthidea cinerea; assembly: GCA_013397865.1. Classification (NCBI taxonomy): domain Eukaryota; kingdom Metazoa; phylum Chordata; class Aves; order Passeriformes; family Corcoracidae; genus Struthidea; species Struthidea cinerea. The sequence goes on from VZTI01004412.1 coordinate 641,362, forward strand.
AGAAAAAAGAACTTCCTTGTTTTGTTTTTGTTTTAATGCCCTGCATAAATTCTGCAAAGTCAAAATCTATTGTTTATGAAAGATTGTGGAGAAAATCAATAAGTGAGTTTTTGATGGAGGAGCTTCTTGCTAAGAGACAGTGCTTTCTTTGCATTCTGCAGTGGTGAACCTCATAGTCTGTTAAGATACACTTCAGAAATACTGTTTTTCTTTTCCATTTCAGTCTTGATTTCATCTATGATCTATTTGAACATGTTTCAAGTCGCAACAGTCAGGACACTCTTAAATGTGGAAGCAAGCACCGAAAACCCACTGTCAGTCTCCAGTTCAAGGTTGGTTAATGTGTTGTCTCTGCTCTGTAGCTAATCAGTGATAGACAAACCCTGGTCAGTAAAGAACAGGTGCAGGTTGAAAGAGGCAAAACTTGAGCATGAAAACATTTGTCTCTTCTATGACACTGCTAATTAACCAACTGACCATCCTGGGTAGTTTCAAGTAGACACTAACCTTTCATCACTCCATCCCCACAAAACTGTTGCATTTCCCACTTGCTTATTTGTCCTTATTTTAAAGCTCATCTATGAAGTTGGTCTCTCTTGTCCTGGTTTGTCTTTATAACCTAGACCCAACCACAAAATCCCACAAAGCCTTACAGCAGTGCCTGTATGCTGAGAAAAATAAGTGCTGAATAAATACCTCATTAAGGTGTTGCCTTACTTTAACTTAAAGTTTGGAAGGCATTCTTGTTAAACACCTTTTTATGAGGCTTTATAGCCTCTCATCAGAAATGGCACCAAATTGAAGTCTAGCATAAAGTCTATCTGTAAATGATTTGAAAGGGAAAGATTGGCATGAAACATCTCCTAAATTGCATGAGTACAAGTCTGGATTAGTTGCCTTTCATTTTGTTTGAGTTAATATACATTTGCGAAGTTCATTCACTTTTTTTAAAAAAGAGCAGACTCAAACCCCCTAAGGGCAGATGTTATCCTAACAGACTATTGGTAAGTGTTGGAGAGAACAGCAAGGAGTGTATGCTGGGGCACACACAATGTCTTTTATTAAAAAACACAAATGTATTTTTGAGACAGCTTGCTTTGTGCTACCATAACTCATCTTAGAAGTACGCATTTCTTGTCATGAGATGGTGTTACTTGCTAGTTCTCTGGGGTAGCAGAAGGTACTGTTTTCTCTTAGTCATTTGTATATGTGCAAAGCAGACCTTTAAGATGTTAACCTTACAAAAACAGACTATATTTTTGCACCCATTTGGCAAGGTAGAACAAAGTGTAGTATTCCTTCTGTTCTCTGTCAGGGGCCCTGGAAAACATAAAGGTGATAAAACATGAAATCAAAACATTATTGCCTCTTATCTAATGCTGCAGTAACTGACCATTAACCAGTGGGGCTGCTTTACAAGAGGTTGACCTTCACATCATGCCTTCCCCAGAGAATTAGGTTGGGTGTTTTTTACACGTTTTAAAGCCTTACAGGGATTAGTCCATCTTATTTCAACTGAAGATAAGAACTTTGCCTTTACAGTTTTATTCTCATGATAAATTGGTTGACTCTTCTTTTCCTTTGATGACCTGCCTAATGCAGGCCTGGGGGTGCATGCAGAACAGCAGAGTTTAGATACCATCTCTTTCAGCCTGTTGATTACAGCAGGGCAAACTCCAAATGAGCTCATCATCTGACAATGACTTAGAGGCTTGCAGCGCTATGCAGAGTCTGGCTGGCTGTACCACAGGTGAAAGTGAAAATAGTTTAAATCGTTTTTGTTTAGACTGACCAACTTTTCCAGTCTCTGTAAGGAGGAGCCTTGACTGAGGGAATTGTCCATGGATGTAATGTTCACACAGGTTTAATATGGATGAAGCCTTTACTTTTCAAAGCTGTAAATGTTTGTCTTTACACAAAGATTTTTGTCTTTGTATGTTCTGTTTAACATTTGCTGCCTGACTCCCTGGTCCATAGGCTGGCAAAGCGAAGGTCCAAAGGCAAGCAAACCAAGAACTATCATTTATGTTCCCAGTCATTTCACTGTTTGCTCCCTTTGCCCTCCTCCAGCTCCTGTGCACAGCTATAACTCTGCCTGCTGCCTTTATCACTGCATGTTCAATCACCAAGTAAGTGCTTGGTCTGCAGATTAAAAAAAGAAAGCAAGAATTTGTTGTAACAGACTGACATTGACAGTTTTGCTCCAAGACATATGTCAGGACACACCGTGTTGCTCCTTTAAAAGGTGCACTTTCTGTCTCCTTGGCAGCCTGCTCTGTATTCTCTCTGCTGCCTGGCACAAAGTGCCACCTTTGAGGGGTGTAATGTTACCATTGCTGACTGTGGGCTCTTCAGAGCCTGAGCTCCTCTCCTGTACAATCATTTGTATCTCTGCAAAATAAATGCAAGACTTCAGTTTAAAAAGGTTCATCATACTTAATGATACAGAATGAGGCAAGTTGGAATAAGATACAGAATGATGGCTCAGGCAGGAAAGGGGCGGATGTGTAATTAAAGTAATAATCATAAAAGGACTGAGGGATTTTGTGATTTTTATCTCCAGGCTGAGGTGCAGACAACTGATAGTCTAATGTGCATTGGATCATTCCGAGTTCTAAAGCTAGGAAAAAACTTGTTTTCTTCAGGGAAGATGGAAAATGAGTGGGTTTGGGATGGTTGAAATGAAAAGAGGAAATCTGAGTTGGTGGGTTTTGCCATAGACCCCTTATCCTTCCTTTTGGCTTGCTCAAGTTTAGTAGCTTGGGAATATGGATCCTAAGTCTTAAGCAGTCATTTGAAAGATCCCTGAAACAGCAATTTGGTGTTTCCTTGTGAACAGTTTTCTATGTATCAATCTGTGAATCTTGTTCATTGTAAAACAGTGATGCCAGTTTTGATCAGAATAGCCAGTGGAAGAAACAAACACACATATACTGACCCTGTCTGTTTGGAAGCAAGAGCTTCCACGGTGCAGTAACTTCTGGTGTGCACCACTAGGTGTTGCAGTTAGATGCTGTCTGCAGTGCTGAGCTGCAGGAGCTCTTGTCCAGGGTTATGTTGCTTGTACAAAAACCCAGCTTGTGAAGTGCTGTCTTCTCTCTACCTGTGTTTCAGGAATCACTTCATTCTTTAATGGCAACACTGAGTTCTTCAAATCCTTTCTTTGTTCGGTGCATCAAACCCAACGGGCAGAAGGTAAGATTTTGAATAGTGTTCATCTTTTTTGTACATCTCAGGCCTAATCTTTTGCTGCCTCTCTGGTTATTTATCACTGTGTGAAGCAGACCATTCTTCACTGATTTTGTAGAAGGCTCTGCAAGGGGAAGGCACTGGGAAGGGGTTTAGAATTTATTTTGTTTTGCACGTGGCCTGTGTACCTCTTTAATAGTCATTTCTCGCAACTCTGATGAAAGAGTGGTTCTAAGGATGGTTATAAACAGAAGGTAGAAGGCTGCACTTCTCGTGTGACAGCTCTGTGAGACCCTTTCCAGGAAGAAAATACCAAAATTGCGAAGTTTGTTTTGACGCGCTAGAGGCAGCGATTCCCATGCATATAGCAAAACTGGTGTGAAGGACTCTGTCATCAGACTCGTAGTCTTTCAATTTATGGAGATACCTAGCTTTGTACATGCTGGATGTTTTGTTCTGTTACAGAATTTTGTTTTTAAAACAGGCTTGGAGACTAAGGCTTACAATATCAATTTGTCTTTTGAGTTACAGATAATGAAAGGCACTGTCAAGATTTGCCTAAATATGTTGGAGAGCTCTCTAGAAATGAAGTGGTAATGGTACAGTAGTCATTGAAATTAATATTGTTAGCCTGGTTCTGATATCCTGGGGTTTTGCACATCTGTTTTGGGCATAATAGATTGTTTTTCAGACATGGTCTGCTTTGTCAAAAATACAACAGGCAGAGGTGCTGGCGAATCTGATTTATGGTTTTCACATGGCAACTCAGAGATTGGTGACGTAACTATAAATCCATATTACCACGTTCCATTTTTCTGGGCTGTCTGGTTAATCAGGATGCTAACAAAACAAATGTGTGGATTTCATTGTAGGTTTTAGTGCTCCCTGGATAGTACATCCTTGACTTTACATGTTTTCAGTTTCTGACTGTTAACTCTGCTTTTGCACTACTATTTGTGATGTGCCAAATGACATGCAGATTTTGGGCCCCTTAGCAAGAGGGAGCAGCCTGGAAGCAAATAAGAACTACTTTCTGTGTCTTGAGGTGTTTGGTGCTCTGAGATGTGAAGGCACCAGGCAGCTGAACCAACGTAGATGACAGAGCCTTGGCAAGTAGCTGGGGTTTGTGAGCTTGTGTGCTTAGCAAAGTCCCTGATCATGGAAGGAGGGCAGTTTTAAAAAGCTTGTTTGCTTCCCTGCTCCTGTTTCTGTCTAGAAGCCCCATGATCCTTATAAAGCCTGCCTGATGCCACTGGAGTAGAAGGATTTCAGTAAGAAACTCACACGTTTTCCTTATCTGTCCTTTCGTACTTGACTAATAAGGCTCATCTCCACAGTAGCAAAGTTACAAGGATTTGCCATGATTGATGCAAGAAGCAGGCACTTGTTGCATTTCCATAGCAAGGAAAACACTGAGTTCCCACCTCTATGTTCCTTGTTCTTCCAGTCTTTTCCCACTAAAATGCTTCATCCCTGACAAACTTGGCATGTGTTACTGTATCTCCGCACGTATTTTACTACCATTAAAACAAAGTTCTCACAGAATTAGCAGCTGTGCAAGGAGAAGAAGCTTGAGACAGCCTCAGTCTCAGGGGACCACCTCTAATTGCAGGAGTGCATGCAGGAACAGATTGGGAAATTTCTGTAGAAAATCCCTTTCAATGTACATATAAATCTCACTGAAATCTTACACAAAAATATTTGTACTTGTTTTCCATGTGCCTTTATTTGATTGCAAATTTGGCTTGAGTCAATAGCTTTACTAAATAAGAAATACTGTTTGAAGAACAAGAGTCATGTGTCACAGAGTTTCTCTGCTGTAGCTGACTCAGTTGAGGACTTGACTGAAAATGAGAAGGAGACCCATATGTAATGCTTGTCAATGGCATTCTTCATCCAGGGAAGTGTTATCAAAATGCACTTGCGGGATTTACTGTTGGAAGTTTTGCCTGCTGTACACTGCTCTCTGTCCCTCACTCCACGTTGTACAGACACAGCGATTTTTAGTGCTGACCTTGTGACGTTGTTGGTGTCTCTCGTTCTGCGGCAGTGCAGGTACTGGAGCAGGCACAAGGACAACACTTGACTGCTGTGTACCTTTGCTGGATTCTGTAGGTGCACATCCCATTGAGCAGTTTGTAGTTTATCCTCTCGTACAACTTTTTGCTTCTTTTCGGTTAGACAAAGGAAAATTAGGTGACTCAGTTTGCACAGCTGTGAACCAGCACGGCTCAGAGACACATGAGCTGTGCATGGACTACCAGGGATCACCACGTACGTGACTCGCTGTGCAGGGCTGGTTAGAAAAAAAACTGCTTGAAACATTCGGATGAGCCTCTGAAGTGGACTTACTCAGATGGAAAGAAAGTAAAGGTCTTCACTGAGCAGTTTCCTCCGTGTTTTCCATCTGCAGTCATGGTGATATGGAATGATAAATGTCACTTGGAAAGTACTTAAACAGTGCTTGCCAAATACCTAACTGTGTGGAAGAAAGGGGTGTTTTACTGCTTTTTTGAAATACACAGCATTAAAGGAGAGCTGGACCAGAGAGGCTGGTCAAGGAGAGAGCTGAAGTTGTGTTGTTGGGAGCAAAGCCTCCCCATGTGCTTGCTCCTCTCTGGATTGGGTACAAATAGGGGACACACCTCTTGGTGAACATGCTTTGTAACTGGAGGGGAGGAGCTGGGGGACTTAAGAAGTGTGTTTGAATTCTGTAGGTGAATGAAGTTAAGCAAACAGAAGTCAAATTCAAGCCTTTGAAAAGCAGACTACTTTCTCTGCTGTTCTAGATACTGAAGCGTATTCATGTTGGTAGCAGATGTGATAATTTACAGTAATTATTTGATTGTTTTAATTTTCTAAAGTTCTGTTTTTAAATATGTTGCAGTGGCAAGCAAAAACAATTCAGCATAAGCAGTAAACCATTAAACATTTACATATGAAAGCAGGTTCTACACTCATTAGTGCAATTTCCTAAAGGGAGCACATGGAGTATGTGACCTTTTGTCACAAGACATTTCGGCAGGCAGGCCTCAGACAGAAGGACAGAGGACCCATTAATCTTAGGGAGACCCCTGAACAATCAGGGTATCTGTTTTCACAATTTCCAATCTGTTCTGAACTATCCATAACATGGAAACTTTTCCACTTGGTATGCTTAATGAGTATTTTCTGCTAATGAAGTGTCTTTCTCCTCAGCTCCCCTTATCTTCACTGCAGCTGGCAGAACTATGTATCATTTCATCCCTTTGAACTTTGGCACATCTTTCTCTGTTTCTTGGTTTCATGTTTCTTTTCCTGTCTCCTGTTCTATTTGATAATGATTCCTCCCTGCAACCTTGCCTTTTCTGATCTCTGTCTCCTTTTCTTCGTGTACTTTAAAATAAAAAGTAAACACCACGACAAAAAAACCCAACAACAAAACCAAACCAACAACAAAAAAAAGACTGTCTTTTTAAAACAAGCTGCAGCCATTGCTGCAATCATCAGCTGAATGTTTCTTCCAGCTTGCTACTATTAATAAAGTTGCTAAGCCTCGGTGCCATTCAGGAGACAGATCAGAGTAAATTTAAGATCTAAACTTCCTATTCAAGCTGTTTCAGAGGCAGAAACCTTCCTGTTGCTGAGAAGCAGCCAGCCTTGGGCAGCTTGGCTCAAGTGCTTTCTCAGGTTCCCTTTTCCATGTAGGATATTTCTTGAAAATATATTGGCATAATCTCCAGTGGGACAGTACTGGTATAATCATAGCAAGTGGCTCCACCTAAAGCCTCTGCAGGGCTTCAGCTGTGCTGGTCTCTCAAAACCTCAGTTATTACAGCCTGTTTTTGTAATTCCTTGTTCTTGAGATTTCAGCAGGCTCGGATGTGGCTATTCTCTCCTGCACATAAATAGGTGCATGCACTTCTCTTTGGTTACAGATCTAAGGCCAGTTTGGCCCTGACAGACAAAATCCTGGCTTAATTAGAGTTCATATGAAGTATTTGATGTAGACAAAAATTTCACTTTTTACATTGTTTTGATAGGAAACTTGTGTTAGTGTGTGCCACCAGGCAATAGGGTTGCAGGGTCTCTACTCACCTCCCTGTCCGCTCATTTATTGTCTGTCTCATTCCTTATTGTTGTAGTGATAGTCTTGTCACTGTCAAGATAAAAGCTGCCTTCTGTCAGAGCTTGTGATGTCTAAAAGGACAATTCTGTTTCTCTTCAGGTTTTTACATAAACTTTTTTTTTAATCTTAAAATTTAATTAAGTCAGGTAAATAAGTGAGACAAAATTAAACCTGTATTTTAAATCTACTGCAGGGTAGGGGCTACAGGGAGCAACAGGAAAAATGAAACTGGGAATAACTTTGCAGTTCAAAGGAAGACTGGTAGAAAAAAAGTCTGTAATAGATTCTGTGAGGTCTACTGCTGCTTAGAGTCCTATCATGCCCTATATTCATTCTGGGACAATTAGTATCAAGGCAATAAGATTGTTAACATTGCTTCTGGGGACAGAGCCATTTGAAGGCATCAAGGTATGGCTTTTGGCACCTGCAGTGTACTTTGAGGCATAGGTCATTAATGGCCATGAGACGCCCTGGAATAGCAAGCAGTTTGTCCTCTAATATGAAAAAAGATACAAACCTATTTTGTTTGGCACCTGAATTAAAGTTGTGTTCTTAAAATAGCTCTGAATCATTACAAATGTAAGTATGGCATGATACCAGCCTAAACACCAGGTAGAAGTACAGCTCAGGAATGCAGAGCAAAGGACCAGTGATAGCAGAGCTTGACCCCATCTGCAAGGGTGATTGTGTGCAGGGTGTGGAGCAGGTACAAGTGCAGGGAGCGCAGTAGGTGAGCTGGTTGTCAAGCTGGAATTGCAGTTTTCTCATATTGAGACGTGTCTGTATGAATTACTGGGTTTGCCTTCTAGGGAGATTTTTTTTTTTTTGCAGAAATATGGGTAAGAAGAGTGCAAGTCTAATGGTACTGCATTGAGGACAGCACTGACGCATAACTTTGGAAGATTCAGGGAGAGAAACTCTGAGCTTCAAGGTTGTTCTGCTGTATTTGAGGCACAGGATTGCTAAACATCTGCATAACTTTACTTTCAGAAGTCTTTATTTTAAAAAAATTATCCTTAATAAGGTGGTCTAGTTCCAAACTTCTATGCCCATCCTACTGGAGTTGTATACCAAGCATTTGCTTTATACAGTAACATTCAGCAGACTCTGGGTCTCCTTACAGGGGAGCAGATGCCTTTGTGAGTTTTTAAAGATGCTGAGCCCAGCAGTTAAAAGCTAAAAAGTGTTAGGCCCTAAATGAAAGTGTCTCTATGGTTTAGTCAGTGGCTGAGCCCTGGGGTAGCTCTTCTGCAGCAAAGCTGCAGTGGTGTCTGGTACTGGGAGCTAGCAGATAACAGGGTAAATTTGACTTGCTGTCCATAAGAAAAAGGTAATAAATAGCCTGATCATGTTAATAGTTACTCTGTCATAATTTGAAAGTAAAGGGAATAGATAATATAGCCCAGATGGAGCTGCTGGGGATGTGTGGGGCTATCTGTAGAAAGTTGTGGTCTAGCAATATTCATTTACAGCTGTATAAGCAGCTCATATGTTAGAGATCCTTACTGCCTTTTTAAAAAATCTCTCTTTAATCTCAGTTGTTCTCAATAAATACTTGGTTTAAGAAGGCTTTCTGGCTGCCAATTACTGCAGTCATTGCTTCTGGAGGAAACAGAGCCACAGGCTCTGAGCACGGATTGGTCTTGTTCAGGCAGCTTGGGTCAGACTTAGGGAGCTGCTGCTCAGGCTCATCATTTGGGAGGAGAGCAACCATTTCTCAAAAACACAGCATGTTGGCCTGATCTCGCAGGTTAACAAGTGCATGGGGCCAATTGCAAACTATTTATCCTTGCCCCTTTAACTAGCTCATAAGACTTTATTATTCATAACCAGGAAGACACAGTCAGAAGGTGTGGCATCGTGCCTGGCCAACGCCACTTAATTCGGCTACCTGCATCTTGTCGCCTTGGGTTTTGCAGAATTACATAGCTTCAAATTAAGCCTTGTGGAGTATGTCCCAGCTGCATCATTTTCTGACACATCACTTGAGTAATTAGGTCAGGCGCTGGAAGACTCACTCTTTAGGTAAAAGTGATAAGGAGAGTGGGTGTGAGGAAAGCAATCGCTCCTGCTCGCAGAGTTCTGGCAGTAATGTTACCTATGAATCTGAATCCCTGAGAGAACAAGATGATTCCTGCAAGGTGTTCTGTGCTACATGTAAGCTATGCCTCTCTTCAGTGTCCTCTCTGAAAGATCACTCCCATCACTGCTGTGGTGCAGCCTGTTGTTTTTGCTGCCTGGGAGCCACTGGGTTGTCCCTTTGTCCCCATCTCAGAGTGTCCCCGCTTGCTGGGCTGAAGTAGGTCATTCCACTCTCCGGGCAGTCACCCAGACAGGCATGTTCTTCTTCCTCATCAAGGTTTGTTGTTTGCTAAGCAGGGCTGACGAGGCATTCCTTTGCTAAGTATATTAGGGTTTGTCTTTCAGTGACCGTGGTTAAGGAGTTTAAAAGTGAGCTGTTTAAGGCTAGGGACTGAGAGCTGAGATGGGATGCTGCAGGCGAGGGAGCGGAGACTCTGCTGTAAAGGTTGCATCCAACTCCAGGCAGAGTAGGCAAACAGAGTTTTGCATGTTTTGCAGCACGTACCATTTGGTAGGACTCTGTCCACAAGTGGTAGGAGCAATTTTTGGATCTTTGAGTGTAACCGTGGCAGTATGTAAGCAGGACGGAGGGACACAGGGGGAGCAATTGCTGCTTCGGGAGGGACTTGGAAGGAGGTGGCCAGAGTACCAGAACAATTCGGTGGAAAAATCAAATGGCCGGGGATGGGATATTTTTAATGTGCAACATTTGCCGTGTAGTTCAGGGTCATATCTAGAAGTGAGAAAGATTTTGACTGCTGCAGCAACTGATTTGCCAGCAGCAGAGGATCTTACTGCCTGCAGCTGGCTTCAGGCACTACAGTAATTCTGCATGTTGTGCCACCTGATGGATTTTTTGTGGTTTATGAAATCCTTTATATGTGACTGTGTGGCATGGATAGGCATTCGTGGAACTGCAACTACTGATCCCAAATCTGCAGTATTTGCTTTTTCAAATACCAGCAAAGAACTTGGCTTTTCTTCCTTCTTGTGCGCTCTACCAAGCATTTGAATTGCAAACATTGTCATGCAAATGTATGCCTTGAAAAAGTGTGTACTTCATCAAGCTCTGGAAGTTTTCTTCTTTAACTGCTACAAAAAAAAAGTCCCCCCATCTCTAGATGGCAATTTACATTCAAATCCTGTTTGCTGTGTTCTCATGGTAACTACTCCAGGGGAACATGCACAGTCCATGATAAATAGACATCCTTAGAGCTCCAAAAGCATCGCTGCGGTACAGAGTATTGTTCTTTAGCAAAAACTTTAAAGTTCACAAGTTTCTTCCTTGCTAAACTATGTCTTAGGGCCTTCTGTGCATTTTATCTCTTAAGGTTTAGGAATTTGTTGGCTGTGAAATATATTTACATTCTTGCTGCCTATAAGGTGAGATTAGCTCTCGTGTCCTGTTAGTCAGGAATATCTTCAGTGATTGCTGTAGAGCCAGCCCTCGCTAGGCTTGACTTCCTTTGAGTAGCAGTAGGAATGAATTAAGCAAGTACAGCCAAAGATATCACATGAAAGACTTGAAATACCAGTGAGCTGAAGAAGGCTCTGTTCTGTGTGTGTCTGTGTGTGTGTGTGCATAGCTGCAACTGCTAAAGATTCAGTTTTTCACAATGGACGAACGCTGAAGGGGGAAAACGTCTTAAAAGGTAAGGGGTTTAATTCATGCAGGTTTTAAAATTATTTTAACCTTACATACTTGAAGCTGCAGTGGACTTGTAGAAAAAGGATAGAAAGTGCCTGGAGTTTGGCTGAGCAAGCCACACTGGAAATGTTTCTGGGGTTGTATTTTCTTTTAAAGAGGGTAAATGCATGCAGAATCAAAGAACTGAATTTACTGGTCTAATCATATTTTCAAACGCCAGGAGAGCTTTGCTGCCAAGCAGTCTGCTTTAATAAATCACACTTTGTTTGGAAGCTAAAGGGGTGATTGTTTGCAGAGCTGGGAAAAAGTCGGCAGAAGTAGAGCTGTGTGTGCAGAGGGGGAAAGACCTGTGTTGTAGTGATGGGCTGCTTTCTGTTGTTCAGTCTACAGTGTAGGTTCAGGAAAACCAGCTATGTAAAGTTAAGGATTATAGTATTCCTGCCATTTATTGAGGCATAAGGCATGTATATTTGCATTGATTACACAGCAAAGCAATACTGGGGACAAGTGTGTTCAGGGTGGGGGGAGTCCAGCAAGGTATCTTCGGAACCCAGAAGTCTAAATTAATTTCATAGTTTTACTGAAGAAACTTGATGGGGCACATTTGAAACAGTAATTTTTTGCCATAGAAAATACAGTAAATGGAATATACCTGGAAAAAAATTGGTTGCAGTAATAATGGCAAGGACAGCATAGCAGTTGGTAAATTTTGAATTTCTTTGCTCTGTCAGCTCTCCCTTCTGTCCCCAATGAAATAACCCTCTAACACAGCACGTAAAATAGTGCTGTTCACTGCTGGTTGTCTTTGCTTCTGAGATCTGCACTTTGTGCCTTGCTTTCCCACTTAAAGTGCTTGTCTCTGCAAACATTAGAATTCAGCCACAGGGTAGAAAATTAGGATAAAATTGCTTGAGAGAACCTGTTATGAAGGGAGTGGGTTTGATCCTGCATCATTGAAGTCTATGGGAGTTTTATTCTGGTCTCAAGAAGTGCAGCCGTAGATTTGCCTTGCAAATCTAGATGGAGGATCTATGATCTGATAAAGTGCCTATGGGACCAGGAAACAGAGTTGCCATAACTTGTAGTTGTTCTTCTCTCATTGATATTGAAATACGTCCTTTTAAACCCCAAGTGGTGGCAGGTCAAAATATAGCTGGTTTTGGTGTGTTCACATGGATGATATGTATTCAGTATTTCTTTTGCTAAATCTGCTTACTTTCAAAAAATATAAGATTTATTTTGTTTCTCATTTGTTGGCTTATTCAAAAATATATATTTACAACCTGTAACAGAAATGAAAGCATAACAAGTAGATAGATAGATAACTGATAGGAATTATCTGAAAGTTAGAGTGCTGTCCCAACTAATCACATATCTTTGTCAAAGCTACACTCAGAACACAAAATCTGTGTGAAGAGCAGAAGTTAATGTTGTTTAAGAGCAGAACTTGGATCAGTCACTAAACCTTTTTCTCTTGGACTGTATCTATCTGTTTATGTGCATACATATATATATGTGTTTTCTTAATTTAGTCACAGGATGCAGCAAAGACTTCAGGAGGGAAACCTCACTATGAGGCATTTGTAAGGACTAAGTGCACTTCAGAACATCTGGTGTCACCTCAGCAGATTAAACACAAAATGCTTACTGAAAGCACATCAAAGTGTTTTATGTTTGTTGTCTTACACTCAGAATTTACCATTTCTGGTGGGTTTAGGCAGTTTATAAATCTCAGTAGCAAGGCAGGTTCATTCTTAACACTGTCCTTAGAAGTCAGGTTGTGGTTTCAGTTGTATGAGGTGGAATGTAGTAGCTGTGAAGTCCGTGTTTGAGGACATCAGCTGAACCACACAGGTGGTCAGTCTAACCTACAGGAAGTTTTTGGCTGACACATGGTGAGGTTTGAGGTTGCTCTCATTTGTTTGTCTCCTCTCCACATTCCTGATGTGTATTCTGTGTTCAGGCAATAGGGAGCTGGGCAGCTGGTGCTGCTTCCAGGAGCTTTGCTGGGGAGTTGATAGCAGCACAATTCCTCAGGCTTTGTGGGCAGTATTTGTTTTGTTGCTTGGTCCCAAGCAGCAGGCAAGCGCGCACACTGTTCAGGTCTGTGAAGTTGCTGGTTGCCAAGAAGCTCATTGCTCCATGTAAAATCATTTGGGACACTGGTAAATTTTTTGTTTTGGCAGCCACCTTGGATTGTGGCACACACCCGTGAGCATTATACAATATCTAGTGTAGAGAAGGCAAGTTTGTCACCAAACTCATAGTGCTATCTTCTATTTCCACTGTTTACATGATGAGCTCAATCATGGTATTCTTGAAGCTCACTCTCTATAGATCTAGAAATCTTAAAGTATGTGGCAAGTAGGTGCTTTGGAGGGGTCTCCAAACCTCTAGTGGTGAAGCAGAGACAATGTAGATGGTTTGAGAGAAGACATCCACTTTCAGAAAGCCAGATAAATGTCTGTGATACTGGCTTTCTCAAATGAATGGCTGCCCCAGATTCAGCATGGTGAAGATGAGTATGTCCACCTGCAGCTTGCCAAACGCACCATTTGTGCATATTTACCCAAAAAGAAACAGTGACCAGCCTCATCAATTAAAAGTAGTATTTCAAAGGGAGAAATGATGATTTTTATAAGAAGTGGTGTAGCACTTAAATTAGCTTCAAGGAAGTTTTTAATGTAGGCAAACAATTCACATGTCAAACAAAACTGCGTTTAGGAAAGCTGATTTTATCTCAAGTGTCTCCTTCTGAGTCAAACATTAGGGGTTATGTTGGGTTGTATACTTAAGCCAGCCTAGGAATTTCTCAGGGAAGAAACTACTGTTCGGCCATCTAGAATTGCCATTTCCTTGTGACCCCTGGCATGCACAACATAGCACCTCTCCAGTCAGCCTGGTTCTTACAGGACATGTACATCTCATTGGCCTCAATGAGCTCTAAGCACACATGTAAATGCTTTGCTTAAGTTATTACTGGTTTGATGCTGCTTTGGCCAGCATGTAACAGAGCACCTGGAGCCACAGTACCTTTTGTCACACAGCTGTGAAGAGGAGAGACATTTGTGCAGCTCCCTCATGATGCATGCCCAGCCTAAAGTCACAAATCATCTGCACAGAGAAGACAAGACTTGTTACATCCGTTGATTCTAGTTGTGTGTGTTCCATGCAGCTGGCCAGTCCCAGGAGAGAGAGGGTGCTGGTAAGGCAGCAGTGAAAATGCACTTAACCAGTAATGGAGTCTCAACAGTCTGTTTTCATCCTGATCAGAAATTACGGAAGAGGGGTAGAAAAAGCCCCACTTCTAGGGCAAGAAGAGCTATATTCTTACTTGAATATGATGCAACAGATTGTAAGGCTATAAGTAAGGGAACGTCTTTTCTCCACATGTTTATCTTAAAAATTGAGTCAACCAAATGTGTGGTTCATGTAACTGAGTGAAGATGGAACAAAACCTTACTGAAACAAAGGGCTGTTGACCAGCATCCATGGCTATGAATTCTGCATGCTTTGTGGAGGTGAGCAGTGGCGTCACAATTAAATCACTCAGAAGGCAGCTGAATGTTAAATTAGTTAGATTCCAATGTGCTGTTACCATCTATTATAATTCATTCTTTCTCTCGCTCTTTAGATATGTATTTGTAGATAAATCAGTTAATAGTTGCTTCAATAACCATATTGATGTTAAGGAGGTTTATTGCCATTCATTTTGGATAACCCTCCACCATGCTAATAAAGCAAAATGAATTTACTCTATAGTTAACTCTTACTTCACAGTTGTATAGGAATTGGAATAAAAAAGTCATATTAATGCTTGTCAATGCATAACCTGTCGCGATGAGGTGACAGTGGTGGGGTTTTTTTCTCTACTGAATGCAGTTAGTATCAATGCAGAAGACACAGGAGCTTCCTGCTCTTCTGGCCCAAGATGATGTTGACTCACCTGTATGTGGCCTCTGTGGCAGCATGGAGAGCTGTGATCCACACAGCTCCTCCATCTCATGTTTATATAAAATACTGAAGAAATCAGTAAAGGAGCTTTTTGTTTGACTTATACTGGAAATTTCACAATTACCAGAAATATCTGATTTGATTTTGATGTGGTTCTCGGAAACGTCAAAGAGCTCAAGGATGAGACTTTCCAACTCTCAGTGGGAGGATGGGACAGGACTTCTGTGTTATAACAAAGCTGTCCAATGAGAACATATTTATTGCCTTTTCCTGTGAAATTGATGTACACAAGACCAAACAGCTGCCTTCCTTTTCTGCCCCTGCCCTGCAAACACACACATACACACATTTCACTAGTCTTGTCTCTTGTCTGGTCAGTTGCAGATCTGCAAAGCAAGTCCTGAGTATATAATGTAAAAATGTATGGAATACAAGAACAGCAGCTCAGAGGACCAAATTCTAAGAAAAATGCCAAAATTAGACTGACACTTTCTGAGATGTACTGAGATGGAAGATGTAGTAGTAATTAACACGCCAGTTACATGGGGTTGAGCTGGGCCGTTCATGTGGGCCATCACATGAACTTGCTGTAAGCTTCTTGCCCACCTAGCTTACAGCTTCTTGCTGTAAGTGAGGTGGGCATCTGTGCTGGTCACAGGAATCTCCATCACTTCTGTAAACTTGAATTTCCCCTCTCTAGACTTAAAAATGGTCTTAAATGCAGTGTTACAGGGTTCCTGATACTTAAAGGAAATCTCCAGAGCACACACTGCAAGTCTGCTGCAGCACAGCTCTGGAGGAGCCCCCCCGGAACCCTGGGCTCCCTTAGGTTGAAGTGAGCCTTTGGAAATGATCCAAATCAGCCAGAGCTACGTGCAGCCCGCTGGGGCATTTTTGGTGCAGAGGGGCTTGCACGCTGGGCACTGTGGCAAGGGCCAGTGCAGGGAGGCAGGGATGCTCCGGGAGGGCTGGGTAGCAGAGCCCAGAGGCAGCTGTGAATGGAGCCCTGTGCCGGGTGGGAATAATCTGCCCTTTCAGTGCTGCCCGACCTCCGGTGTCCTAGCAACACAAAGCTGCTCGGCTGAATATTTCGAGGCGTTCCTCATTTGCACATGTCAGATATTGGCTGTGATTTAAGCCTGGCTGATTGCCCATTATGGCTTTCGAACAACAGGCTTATTACAGGAAGGAGAGGAGAAAGGGCTACTTAGGAGATAATTTTATAAAACCACATACTTTTTTTCGGCAGAGGAACGGCTCTGAAACGTTTCCTTGCTTGAGAAAGCACGGCGCAGCAAGTCTGAGCATTACGTCAGCCTTGTGCTTTGTAGGCCTCTTATATGGAGAGAATGGACTGCTTGCAGGGGCAAAATGCGTTGGAGAAGCTGCTGGTGGCCTCAGTATTGAAAAGGGGGTGGGACCAGGTGCTAACTTTTTAATGTTGCTTGAATCTGATTTTGATTTTTGTTTCTGGGAAGTCGCTGGCCCTTGGAGCCATACAATAAGTGAGGACATTCCACATTTAAATCAACTAGAGACAACTGACACTTTTATTATTCTAAATCTTGTCGTTTGCAGAGGTGTGATTCATGATTGTTGTGTCACACAGCTGGGCAGCACAGCACAGGTTAGCTCACAAATCACTAAACTGATTTCTGAAATAGCAGCGAATTTTAAGTATCCTTTTTAAAGTGATGCCTTGAAATGGAAGAATATCAAGATGTAAATGGTATTTGGACATGGGGTCCTAAAGAGATAGGGTGTGATGAGATCTAGAGAAGCAGCAGGTGGGTCCCCAGGACTGAAGCTGGGAATAAAGTGAGATTTGGATTTAGAATCCTCTTCTACTCTTCTTGTTCTCTATGAGTTGGTGTTCCTTGTCCCTCTGTGGAATGCAATGGAAGCGCCCTCCACCCTTGAGCTGGAAGTGAGATTCTTCCACCTCCTCCTTTTCACTTAACCTGCAGGAGAGAAGAGGAGGCAATAACCCTGTATCCTCTCTTCCTCTGCATGCAGCTGGAGTCTGAGAAAAGGTTGCTCAGTTTTGTGTCACCGGGGAGAGCAAAGCAAATTGTGATAATGTGGATCAAAATTATCTGCAATACCATTTGAGGATGTACTGCTGAAGTGATCCTGTGTTAGCATTTCAGTGAGAATTGGCTTTTGGAGGGTTTCAAGGGTGAGATTAGTTGTAGTAACAGGACACCGGGTACTAGAAACACACAGGATTAGGTTCTTACATGGATTGCTCCAAGGTTTTGCAGCCATGTCAGGCTTTGGTTGTGCAAGATGAAATTCATCTTAAACATGTTCTCTCAATGTTTCCATCCTAGTTTTCTATACCCTGATGAAATTTCATATCTTTTGGGAATAAGCTTGATACCAAGCACTATTATCTGAAGATACCGTGTTAGAGGGACCATGGTAAAACATGTTTTTACTGCTTTTAGGCATTTAGTAATGCATTTGTATGCCCAGCCTACCAGTAAATTGTCAAATAACAAAAACATCTTGTAAGGTGTTGATAAAAAGTCTGGCACGGAGGAGTGACAGTACAGTGGAAAAATTAAACATTAAAAAAATAAAAATTAAAAAATAAAAAGAAGGGTGAGGTCTCAGTCTGTGTAAGTTATTTGATGACATGGAGGGTCAGGGTTTCTCCCTGCAGCTGGTCTGCGTGCAGCCGGTCTGTGTGCAGCCTCAGCAGATGTGGAGTGATGTGTGCACAAGTTTTCTTGACGTGGGGTTGGTAAGGAAGGATAGCTGTCCCTGCAATTAGTACTTCACAGCATGTTTCTTCATGGTAGGTCTGTGGCTCAGGCAGCCTGATTGATTTTCTTCAGAAGAAGCCTGCTGACTACTCACAATGTGGGGAGAATGAGGCCAGATTGGGGTTTAGTCTGCAGGGACTGGAGGCTTTAGTGAAGATGACCTCAGATGAAATGGCAACAGATTCCTCCCAGGTGGAAAGGAGGGTCTGTGAAAAGTTCCAGCTGGGGTCCGTGCTGCGAGTCACACCTTCTGTCAGTGTGCTGAGACCCTGCCAGCAAGGCTTGCAACCTTAAATTCCTGTTTCCCAAATGCTTTTAATTGCCTGTCTCACATGGATGGTCCTGCAGTTCTGGGACAAACAGCCCATGGGACTTGCTGTGCATTTCAATGGAGGCCCTGAATAATGTATTCAAACAACAAGGGCTCACTTCAGCTGGAAGTTTAGGCAGTCACTTAGAGAGCTCTAAATATGCCCTTAGAAAACCTTGGTATCTCCAGCTTTTAAGCCTGTGCCTTTAACAATCCGTTCCTATTCCATGAAATCGTAACCAGTGTGTGAAAAATAAGTCATTCTGAGTAGCTAGCATTCCTCTGGGCTCCTATGAGAGAGGCAGCAAATCCTGGCTTCCTTTAGAAGAAGTTATGGATACCTTTAAGAAGGAAGGTTCACAAAGAGGCTGTTGTGTATTTACTCAGGGGTAGCGTTTAGTCCATACAAACCCATCAAAAAGATTGCTCTGAAATGCAAGAGTACAGAGACAATAACTGATAAAAAGTAGATTAAATAGCCCTGCAGTTGTGATTTTATTGTTGTTGATGAAAGCATGAAATCTCAGCGAGCCAGTCTGAATAATTTGAGAATCTTTTCCCCAACAAAGCAATGGGGAGCTAGTTCCAGCTCTTCTCTTTGCTGAATATAGTCAAGCAGCACCTGAAAAATGACCACAGCATCTCTGTGGATGGATCCAGTTCAACAGTGTCTTGACCTGGTTGACATCTTTAAACACTGGTACATGTGTAGCAATGTACGGCCTCATAGCTCTTAAATGGGCTGCAGTCTCAAAAATGTCCTTGGGATGCCCTTGCTTGTAAAGTAAGCTGGGTGACAGGCTGACTATAAATACAGAAGCATTTTCACATTCAGTTATTGAGTCTCCTGCTTTGACTGTTTTGGTAGAGGACCGCTAAAATTACAGTGTTCCTTGTATTCAGTACTATTTTTAGCACAGGAAACTTTAACCTGTGGCATGAGAGTGGCTAATTTTACAGTCTGTCTCTTATCTGAAATAGTCAGGGCTGGAAGATGAGTGATGCAGGTCAGATGCAGTAGCAGGAGTTGAAGTGATCAGTTAATGGTGTAAATGATTGCTGCTGGTAAATGCAGTGCTTTCACGTTCAGACCTGCAGACTGTAAAAAGAGCCAGCATGTCATTACCGAGCTTGCAGTGAAATCTGGCATGGAGTTTGCTGCAGAACTTTTCTGACTTGCAATATACCCGTGAGATTGTTGCAATATACCCACGTTCTTTCTCTAGCAAGTTACCACCAGCAGTGTCAGTTGTTTTTAAAGGCTTTTTATGGGGTTTTGGGGTGGGTGTGTGGAAAAAGGCCAGGAGAACTTTGGGCATGCGAAATGCTTACTGTTATTTCAAGTTTATTCAAATACTGCTTGACTTGCCAGCACCATACAGTAGAAATCCCAAATAAATATTAGTTGTGGCATGTTCTTTGTTTTTGTTTTCCTGTATTTTTATGGTGTTTATCTGGAAACAAGTACTCTGCTACAGTAAGGGAATGCCATCCAAAACAAAGCAGGCATCAAACTTGTCTGTGTTTCAACCCAAACCTGTTCCAGTTAGAGCTGGCTGCATGCTGGAGAAAAATGTAGAGGGTTTCTTCCTTTGAAGTAGGCTTTTAGGTGAGTGGGACCTGATGCTCCAGGTCCATGGGCAGGACATGCACAGGTTTTAGTGCTCCTTGTGCTGGAAGCACATCAATTCTGAGGTCAAAAATCTGTTGAATAAACTGTTATTATCAAAGCCGATGGTGCAAATGAGTGAGGAAATGATGGCTAGAAAAGCAGGGGGTGAAATAGTTTGTTGTAGGTAGGGGGATGACACATACGGCAGTGCAGTTGCAGTCTCCAGGTTTGACGGGCCCTATCTCTGCCTGTCCTGGTGTCACAGAGCATTTTCCTACTGCGGGCAAGGGCGTTTCCCTTTCAGTTCTTTCAGGTTACTGGCTTGAATTCTTGACACCCAGTGAAGGCTGCCAAGCAGTACATTTGGATGAGAATCACTGAGCATAATGTGGTTTAAAAAGGGAAAACAATGGGCATGAAGAATTCTTCATATCAGTTCAGATAGATTATAAATACTAGAAATTAAATTAGTCACATTTTTCAAACTTATCTGTGAGGAAAGCCTGGCGTTTGTTTTACTTGCGGAGCTGATGACTGAAATCAGGAGACCACGGGGACCGTTTCAGAAACATCTAGCTTAGTAAGTCCTGCTATTTCTGACAAAATGTAGACATTTATATGTGAAAACTACTTCAAAACCCCCTATAAAACAGAGAACGACGGACCTCTTTTTAATTTCTGATTGTTTTCTCCAGAGTAAAACTGCCAGGATTTCATTTTAGGAGTAAAAGAACAGAAGTAAAGAAACTAAGAGATTGGAAAAAGTTACTGGTGTTTAAATTAAAAAATTACTTTTTCACATCTTCTTATCTTTTTCATCTTTTCTTTCTCTGCATGTATCTTCCACAAGAAGCTTTCCTAAGCCAGGAAAATCAACACTTTTAAGACACAGTAGCAAAGCTGACATAGTTCTGCTCAAGTTCTTACAGAGAAATCTAGACACAAGGCAGTGGGATTTTTTTCCCCTTCTCCTCGCACCCCCACCCCTCTTGCCAGTCTCTCTGTGAACTCCCTCCTGCCTACATAAAGTCTGTGAGGCTGCTGTAATTCACCATTACTGTGCCTGTACTCTGGTGAGGCAGCCAGGAGTTGAGGGAGGAAGAAGGATTTCCACAGGGTGAAGTCAGGTATCCTCTGTTTTTCAGCACATGATCAATTTCTGTGCAAATGATGCACAGAACGAAAAAGTGTTGTGTTCTCTGTGTTACTCAGACCTTGGGGTCTTCACTAAGGGTACTGTCCAAGGAAAGGGGATGCTGTTTTTTCTTAAAGCTCAGTCAGGCTGTAATCTAAAGAACTATTTTGTCATTAAAATTATGCGTAGGTGTTAGATGTCTGTCCTAATGGCTGCTTCATTAGGAGAAGCTTTGCCCTTTAGGAGACTCACTACAGATCAGAGCAAGCATTTAACAGCTTAAGGAACCAAAATCTCGACAACAGAGACTCCAGGTCATATTAAAGTCTTGGCTTTGGTGCTGTCTGGCGCAAATTCAGTGGGGACTTTTGGGTCCAGGAAATCATTAATTACAAGTTGTGTCTGCACCACAAAAAAAAAAGCACCCTTATCATGTGGAACAGACCTGGCTTGTAGTTATTAATTTCACATTGATATTGCTCACTGCCCTAACGTGACTTGACTGATGTGATTCTAGCTGTTGTCCGGTGATTTTGTGTGCTGGAGTGGTTCAGTGCTGCCATTCCATGACAAAAGTGAAATATCTATTGAAAATTTAGTTGATTGCATCTCAGAGACAATTTTGGAAGCTATCTGTTGACCAGAATTCTCTTCTGTTGCCTTCTCTTTTGTAAATTTGATCTTACTTTGCAGCAGTCTTAGTTTTAGGGAATATTTCAAATTTTTACTGTGGAAGATGTATTGTTTTAAAATCAGTCATGGTTCTGTTGTCTAGCTGAAATTTTCCTAGAGAATACAATTACTTCCCAAGTATTCATTTGTGAAACAAGTCAAGCTTTAACAGCAATACTGGTAGAGATTTAGCAGGCCCCAGAGATGAGTCCTGTCCTGTGTTACTTTGGTATCGATCAGAAAGTTAGCTTGCTTACCACAGGAAGTCTGAGGGAGCACCAGTGAAGAGGGAAAGCTCATCATCAGCTGCACAGGTAACCCTTTGCCTGGAGATTTGGTACTGTTGCAGGTTTAACTCATTGCTGCCCCAAGCGCTGTTCAAGTGGAGCTGGTTGTCATTCTGCCTTAGAGGGTCTGCAGTTCAGTAGTGGGATACGAGCAGTTCTTGCACTCTGGTTCAATAAAGGCACATGCGATTGATTTTTTTTTATTGTGAGGAGTCCTGCTGGAAGTTATGCTTAAGGTTGGTTATCCCTGCCAGCAAGTGTTGAGGCTGAAATCCTCTTCCTCCACAGAGTAAAACCACCTGAGGCAGTAATACCACCCTGTTGTATGGTGGACATACTGGATGCTGTGGTGGTTTGCATGGGACTGCACTTGTTGCTTCTGGTTGGTTTGTTTTTATTAGATGCGGGAAGCCCTGTGCACATTTTGGCGTTTAGGGTTTCAGCTCCCTCTTTGACCATCAGCAGCTCTTCTCCATACTGAGGACTGAAGAGCTGCTGTGATGGGGGTTCAGTCAAAAACCCCAAAGCAGTGGGGGGGGAGGGGGTATCTTCTAGTATTTCGTATTGAAAAGCATAAGAGATGAGTCCAGCACATCTCTTACCACCGACCCTCAGTTCACTCAAAGCAGCCATACTTGGTGCAGATGTAATTCCACTGATACGCCAGGAGGATTTGACGCTTCGATTTAATGTCTCATGTGTCTGTGAGTAATTAAAAATAGCGAGTAATGTGAAGTGATGGAGTGGTTAAAGTATGTGATTAAAGTTGCAATGGTCTCTGCATTGTCCTGTGTTGATACCATGCTATCATCTCTTGCAATGTTTCATGCTTTTTTTAAAAAATGCAGGTTTTTGAAATTAGCTGTGAAGTCTGTGTGACAATCCCACCTTCTGGTGACAGAGCAGGGTTGTTGCAAACTTCTGTAGTTGCAGGGAAAATGTTACCAAAATATTGCTTCTTCCTCTGTGATACAAGTTTTTTAAAACAGTGACATGAGCTTTCAAGCCAGGTGTGGTGCTGACTTTTGACTTGTTAAGTGCCTGGAGGTGGCAAGCAAAGGGTTAGGTGGTACAGCAGCCATCTGCCTCTCAGAGCAGGAGCTGCTCCCTTGCAGAGGGAGAGGCTGCCTAGTGAGAGGGACATCTGTCATGTCACCAGCATTTCGCCTGGCTGTGGTGTATCCCTGCTCCCCTCCATGCATCTGCCTCCCCACCTCAACACACCAAAAATGCTGCTGTGTTTGCAAGTCCTGTGAAAAATGCCACCTTTTGAGCCAGCAAGTTTGGGTGGGGTACAAGGACTGAAAGTAGTTTTAGTGTTAAAGAAAAAAGAAGAGCTGTGTGTGCTTGTGGCAAGCACCAGCCTTGACTTATACAAGGTGAAAAGCAAAAGCTTTTCCTTGCAACTTTTGTGTGTACATCTGTGTCCATTCCTTGCCTTTCCCATCGGGCATCATCATCCACCTGCACAGAAGGAGGCAGGCAGGTGTGTGCATGGACATGCAAAGGGCAGCTTTGCCCGGCTGGTTCCCTGACACTTGGATGCCATACAGTGGCCACATCCAGGAAACCCTGTTGGCAATACCAGCCGTGGCAATATCGATATCCTCACTGAAAGTGTTCATGCTGCGTGTTCTCTGAAGTACAGAGATTTTACTCACGGTGGCCAAATCCAAATGAAACACGTTGTTAAGAAAGATGAGTTTGTTTGCACCTTTCACAGAGGTGTTTTCTCCCTCTGGTGTCACCACTAGCACACAGTGTTTTGTTTCGTGCATCAAGGCACTGATGGAAAAGGTTATACTGGATAGTTAAAATGAACTTCTGAGTCTGTGCTTTCCTGAAGGTACTTTTTATAAAACGTTAAAATATGGGGGTGTAATTCATTTGTCAAAATTTGGAGGAGTAATTTGTTTGCTAAGTTGAGCAAGAGNAGTTAAAATATGGGGGTGTAATTTATTTAAGTTGAATTTATTTGTCAAGTTAAAATTTGGAGGAGTAATTTGTTTGCTAAGTTGAACAAGAGGCATGATTAAAGCCAGTTAATAAGTGCCAAGACAGTCCTCTGATTGACAGTTTCCCAGGGCTTGATCCTGCTGTCATTTCTGCCATCTGAAGAACTTCAGATCTTTATGTGAACCATTGACTGTATCTGTGAGATCCCACTCCTGAACTTCTTCTTGCAAAATACTAAACACTACTCCAGCTCTGCAAATGGCTGCAGAGGAGGGTCAGCTGATGGGTTAAAGTGGCTGATGGTAATTCATGCTGATTAATTTAATGGTGTGCTTACATGTGGCGGCATTTCCGTATGGGGGTTGCCCGTGTTTTGCCAGGTAGCAATTAGTGCTGTCTTGAGCAGCTTTGCATGGCTCTGTCTGGGTTACCTCAAACCGTGGGGAAAAACACAGGTGACTCCAGGGGTTCTCAGACGGGATGAGAGCATTCCTGAGGCTCCCCATGGCAGAACCATGCTGATCAGTACTCTCAGGTTTTCACAACTGAGTGGCTGTGAGGTTTATCTGTTTTCAAAATGGAAAACAATGCTGAAAGAACTTCAGGCAAACTAAGGGAAACTTACTTCAGATAAGGGGGG
>VZTI01004412.1:665914-708192 GCA_013397865.1 Struthidea cinerea
CTGTTTACAGAAGAGAATATTTCTACTCTTCAGAATAGCAATAAATGGAAACTCTTTCAAATACAGCTTACTTAAGATTTGAGGTACCACTGGCAAACTTTCATCGCTATCCATAGCAGATAATTGTCAATACACTAAAAACTGAATATTATCTGTCCTTCTGGTTTTGTTTTTTATTAAATCCATATCAAACCAGTGTATTTATGTATCTTCAACATTTGGAATCATCTACAGGGACTTTAAATTTGATTGCTGAAGAAGCAAAATAGTCAAGCTTATAGCTGGTGACCTGTTAGCTGCCTGTGCTTCTTTCTCTTGTTTCTTCCTGCACAGCAATGGCCTGCAAATATACATGAAATGGAAAGAGACAGTTGATTAGATTAAATGGTTGTAAATGCTCTGTCTATGGGAATGATATTCTGTAATTACCCTGTGATTTCCATTCTGAAGATATTTTTATATGCTCAGAACTGCTAATATCCTTTAAGACATTGTGTAGCCAGTTATTAGCCTTTGTGCATTTCAGATTCATACAATGTGCCCTTTCTTTATTTCCCCTGACATCTCTAACCATTGCTATTAAAATTGTTGTTTTGTACCTGCTCATTTCAGATGCCAGACCAGTTTGATCAGACAGTGGTGCTTAACCAGCTGCACTATTCTGGGATGTTGGAGACGGTCAGGATTCGGAGGGCTGGTTTCCCAGTCCGGAGGCCCTTTCAAGACTTTTATAAAAGGTAAACACACTGACTTGTGGACTTCAAATGTAAGTCACGGGTATCAAGTCAATATTCCTGTGTTGAGGAATAGAAGTAAAAATAATCATGTGGCAAAAATAGAACTTAATTTCTTAAATGAAGCAATAAATACTTTTTGGTTGCCAGGTATAAAGTCCTCATGAGAAACTTAACTCTCCCTGAAGATTTAAATGAGAAATGTGCCGTCCTACTTCGTCTGTATGACAACACAAGCACTGAATGGCAGCTTGGAAAAAATAAGGTAAAATAACCTGGCTATGCATATTGTGGTGCTGGTGCATGTACAAAGCTGAGGGGACAGGATTTAGACTGCTCAGCTGCAGAGATGTAGTTCTAATCTAAAGTGATTACTTCTGGCCTTAAAAGAAGCTGTGCATGCCTGTTGGTGCTCTTGAAACTCTTATAGCAACAATTAATGGTTGTGCTGAGCAATTTGCCGTCTAAGGCACTTAGAAACTGACTGGTGATTTCAGTCACAGAGAAGGAGTCCACCTGAATTTTCTGTCACTGCTCAGAAGTGGCAGCACAGGTGAGGATCAGAACTTAAAATGTGGTATTCGGATTTTTTCGTTTTTAGAAGTATGGAGCGTGTGGGGTAACACTTTTGTTCTGCAGAGACCTCCACTCATGCTGGTAAACCGACCTAACCAATACCTCTTCAGCAGCAGAAATCACGGGGAAGAATTTTAGCCAGTGTTCATGTGGCAGAATTGAGCTCCAAGTGTGTTTGCCATCCTAGTCTGAGAGTCTTTTCCAGAGGTACATTAGGCCTTGATATGTGTTCTACCAGACAACCCGAGCTTTGCCCACAGTGTTTTTTTTCTTAAAAAAAAAAAAAATCTAATTATTTTGGAATAAATTAAAGAATCAAATTTTAGCTTGAGAAATAAAACAATCCAGGTGTTTTTGTGTGCTCATTTTGCAAGTTTGATTGTAGACAACAGCTTGCAATTTGTGCTCTTGGATTTCAGCAAATGATGTGAAAGCATTGCAGACTCGGGAGAAGATTCCCCATTTCACGATTTGAGATTTCCTAAATATGAAAAAAATTTAAAAAAACCTTTTAGTGCCATAAGGTAGCAAAAATATTTTTTAAAATCTGATTGATTTCTGTAGGAAATACTCCTCCCCTCACCCTCTTCTCCCCACAACTGGATGGTTTGGAAGGGTTTCTTCCATTCCTCTGTATGCTTAAGGAGTCTTAGATTTGTATTGGGAAAATTGTTTTAATCATCTTACAGTTACTGAAAGAAAGAAGAAAGAATCTGAAATTCTCTGATGGCAATTGATGTCATCTTCCATCCCATTTTTGTAGCCAAAGGCTTGGACCCTGGAGAGTGCTTTGGCATCTTAGGGACAAATGTTTATCAGAAATTGTTTTAATCAACTGCTCATCGGGACCTCGGCAGGAGCCAGAGCTCTCTTGTAACTTCCCTGACTGTGGCCTGGGCTCATCCTCCCCAGGAGCTGCCTGTGCATTTGTGAGACTTCATAAACAGGAGAAGAGCACAAGAGGACACTGATTTCAGACTGAGCATGGGATGAGGCACTATCCTGCCCCTATATTATTTAAAAGGAATAATAGTGACATTGCAATGATTTGGCTTCAGTGTGATTTTTTTTTTCTTGTCTTTTACACCTCAAGCTGCAATGCACCTGGTCAGGAAAAGGCATTAGCCTGAGCTTAACACCTGCTTAGCATCCATTTTTGTTCCAGAAGTAGCTGAATGCTTTTCTGAAGAATTTTGTTGTGTTTTTGAAAGCCTGTGTGCAGAGCAAAGAAAAATTGCCCACTGAGTGAAAGAAAAGGCTTTTCCCATGAGGGAAAACTTCATATAGAAAGAGCTGCCTAGTGCAGCTTGGACATTGGGACTTTGAGACTTTCTGTGGGACTTTTTCTGTTCCTGTTTCTTGGGTAATTCATGCTAGAGAGTCCCTTTCTAGCTTTGTTCGACACTCACAACTGTGCCTGTCCTTGAGTGTGCTTTGAGAGTGCTGCTTTGGCTTTGATGATGGGCTTTTTTTTCCACATAAATGCAGAGGAAAAACCAGCTTCTTTTGCACTTAAACACCCCCAAAAGTTCACTGGGGTTGGGGTTTGAGGAGGGGGGGGCAAGGGGGGGTTGAGGGATTATTTAGTTGGGTTTTGTGGAGTTTTTTCACATCAAGAGAAAGCACCCAGCACTTCAAGGATGCATTCCTGCTTTTAGATGTCTTTGCAGCCCTCCTTCCTTAGCAGAGCCCACCCCGTCCCTGAGCTTTCCTCATGGCTGCGTTGTGGCGTGCAGCCTGGCTCTCATCCCACATAATCAAAGTGTCACTGAACTGGCTATTTCCAGCTGCCCATGTGTTAGGCAGCAGCATGCCAGGCTGTTGTCACCTACAGCTGACACCAGCATACTTGGCCTATAAAAAAGAAAAGTTGAGGAGAGCTGGAAAAAGCGCTGACAGCAGATAGCTCGCCAGTATGTGAGTGTGTGGCAAAGAGCAGATGTCAAGGCAGGTGGAAGAGGGAAGCTGCCTCCCCCATGCCCCTGCTTGACTGGAGATGCAGTTTAACTCATTTAAGGTAAAATAGGCTGTGTTAGCTCAGTTTGTGTCAATGCCATGTGCTAAAGCTGCCTCTGAGAGGCACTAGGCAGTGCAGGTGAATGATGCAGGATAGTGCTTGGAAGAGAGCCTGGGAAGCATTCTGTCTGTGGGAGGATGGCTGGCTGGGCTGGGGTGTCTGGCCCTGGCAGCCCTCTCCATGGAATGGCAGGAAAACACAGTGAGTCGATGTGAACATGAAGGCACTCTCGTTTCTGCTTACTGCTGCAGTGCTGCAGCAATGTCTTTGGAAGCGGCAAGCCTTGTAAGGGGTCGTGGAGCCTGATGTGACTGTGAAAAAAGTAAATTATTGGGGTGGTGTTTCTGCCCCTCTGATTGGAAAGTTCGTGTGAAGTCCTGCAGCTTCTTTGGCCTGTGTTACTCTGGTGGGAAAGGCTGTTTAATGAATCCAGTAATTACGTTGCATTTGAAAAACCCTGCTCCTAATTAAAAGTTGAAATAGAGTAATCTTAACTCTTCCCACTAAAATCCAGAGTTAGAGGATCATCTGCAAGGGTTTTCTTTTAAGAGGACTACATTTTGTTTTTCTCTTCTGTGCTGAGGAAATAGTACATTTTTCTCTGAATTCAAAGCTGAGGCTTGCTGCTTGGAATGACATTGGTAGCACCCTGGCTCTCCTTTAAATATGATGTTCGCCAAAATTTGTTAAGCCAGAGGTTTTCTTCTGTAGGTGTTTCTCCGGGAGTCCTTGGAACACAAGTTGGAGAAACAGCGAGAAGTGGAAGTCACCAAGGCAGCAATGATTATCCGAGCACACATCTTAGGTTATGCAGCCCGGTAAGTGACTAGATGAGACTATTGATAGTAAGGATTTGAAATAAATGGATGAGTTGTCAAGAAGTTAAATCCTTCTGACATGATTCTCAACTTTTCCCAGGGGCCAGGCATTCAAATCCTGTAAGTGGCTTTTTGAAAATAGCAGCTGAAAATACCCATGAATAACGAAGTTTGAATTGTTTTAATATAATGAATAGGACAAGACAGAAATTCGGAGGTCAGCCAGTATCCATCTGATTGTATCATGGCATGTAGCATGGTAGGAACTCTAGCTGGATGGCACCTTGTGGGGCTGCCCCAATTTACCAGCTGAGATCCTGATTTATCTTTGCTTCTTCATGGTAAGAAAACAGAAGGAAAATAAAACTAATCCATGTGGTTCTTGGAGAACCAAGACATTATGCCACTGATTAATGTGTCACTTGTTTACCTGGCTTCGTGCATTATGTGTTAGGTGGAGTTGTTCATCCCATCTATTTATTTCTCTGCTTTTTCTACAAGTCAGTTGAGGACAGTTTAAGGAAGCTTGTTTGCATAATGAGGTAATTTCTTTTCATGTGCATATTGGTCCTGTTCTTATGTTCTGACCAGTATGTTACTTAAAAACTCTATCACTTTTTTAATTGCACCTATCCTGCTATCTGTGGTCTTTCTTTTCAGAGATGTGGGATGACTATGTGTATTTTTTCTCTGCATGTGTGCACACACACAGGACTGACTTTTTAGCATCTCCTTGGCAGGGGCATAAGAACATATAAGACGTGCACTTCCTTAATGAAGATACACACAGTGCTGTCAAGAAATGAGAGAATCTTGCTTCTCAAAGGCAAGAGAATGTGAACAACAGTGGGGAAATGTCGCTGTGACGTACTGAGAATGGCGAGTAACGACACAATCCAAGTTCAGGAAGAAAGTGGTTATTTAATTAATTATAATTTGATTTATATAACTTGGTTCCCAAAGATGACAGGAGGTTATTGGTTCTTCGACCAGCCACCCCCTGTCCTATTGGCCAAAGCTCACAACATCTACTTCAAAATATTATTTCACTGTGTACAATAACAACTCTGAAAAACAGATTCCAGGTGCACAGATAAAGAAGTTGTTTACAAAAACCCGTAGCAGTGTTTTTCATAGCTTTCATGAGAAACACAGAGCTCTCACAGAATGCTGCAGAAAGCTGAAAAATTTCTCTGCCAAAGCTTTTCAGTGTCTACAGGGAAACTATCACAGAGCTAGAATTATCATGGGCTCATTATTGCAGGTCACCATGGCAAGATCCCTCACAACTGTTTCATTAGAAATTTGCTTCTTTATTTCTCCCCCCAGAAAATGGTATAGAAAGGTTCTCTATTATGTGGTTGTGATACAGAAGAACTACAGAGCATTCAGTGGTAGGAAGAAGTTCCTGTGCCTGAAGAAAGCAGCCGTGGTCCTTCAGAAGCAGCGGCGAGGCCAGCTTGCTCGGCGTCTTTACAGGGAGCGACTGGAGGAGAAGCGGAGACAAGAGGAGGAAAGAAGAAAAGAGGAGGAAGAAAGGTGCAGTCTCTGTCTTACATCACTCTCCTGCCTGTGCCGTATTAGGTGTTGGTCTGAGAGCCTTTATTTCAGGCTATTCTTGAACAAGTGATTTTAGAAACCTTTGCTGGTTTTGCTAAAAGACACACATAGCTATCATGGTAGTTTCATATTCACAAAACATATTCGTGGTGATCTTATTTTTGGCTGTCTTTTCCAGGTGGCAGATGATCTCTGTAAGTTGAGCTATTGCCCTAGCGAAGGAATGTGATGAGCTTATGTTGAGCTTAATTGACTGACTTCTTTTCTTCACTCACTTTTAGGGAAAGACAAAGGCAAGAAGCAGAGCGTCTTGCCCAGCAGGTAAATGATATTCTTAATGCTTTCAGCCACCCTGTTTATTTGAGTATCTCAACCCAGCAATTAAAAAAATAAAAGGTACCTGTAGCATTAAAACTAAACTAATTACAGGAGCTGGCAGATAAAGCCAAAGGAAACTCAATATAGTTGTTTGCGTGGAAATTTCCTTCACCTGATGCTTCATTTAATTTCCAGCAAACTTTGAATTTTCTGCACATATTTGGACTTCCTCTGCTCAGCTATCTCTGAGCAAATGTAATCATGCTTTCATTTTTTTCTTTTTCTTTACTTTTCATTTCTTGCTGATACGAAGATAGGGCTCCTTTTAAATGAATGAGCATGGTGGAGTACAGTGCTTTAGAAATAAATTTTTAATAAGAATCTTGCATTTAGGGGCCTAATTTATTTTGTTTCATTTTATTTTTATGCAGGCTGAAGAAGAGAGAAAGAAGCAGGAACTGGCTGCCATTCAGAAAGCCCAGAAGGAGGCAGAGCTGAAGCAGGAGGTGGAGAAGCAGAAAGAGAGCAGACAGGTGGAAGAAATCCTGCGTCTGGAAAAAGAAATCGAAGACCTGCAGCGTGTGAAGAAGCAGCAGGAGCTGTCCTTGACAGAGGCTTCATTACAGAGGCTGCAGCAGCGTCGAGATGAGGAACTCCGGCGGCTTGAGGATGAAGCATGTCGAGCAGCCCAGGAGTTCCTGGAATCTCTGAACTTTGATGAGATTGACGAATGCGTCCGAAACATTGAGAGGTCTCTCTCTGTGGGCAGTGGGTATCCTGCTGAGCTGGCTGAACAGACTGGAAATGCCTGCAGTGAAAAGCCCAATTTTAACTTCAGCCAGCCATATCCTGAGGAGGAGGTAGATGAGGGCTTTGAAGCGGATGATGATGCATTTAAGGATTCGCCCAACCCGAGTGAGCATGGCCATTCTGATCAAAGGACCAGTGGCATCAGAACAAGCGATGATTCCTCAGAAGAGGATCCTTATATGAATGATACTGTGGTGCCAACAATTCCTGCTGCTAGCGACGCCATGGTCATACCTCCTGCCCATGACACAGTGAGTCTCCACAACTCTTCAAGTGGCGAATCCACCTACTGCATGCCAGAAAATGTGTCCTGCAGACCCCCAAATTCTGTGGAACTTATTTCTCCCGACGGAGACTATGATTACGACCAAGACGATTATGAAGATGGTGCTATCACTTCTGGCAGCAGTGTGACCTTCTCTAACTCGCACAGTAGCCAGTGGTCACCGGACTACCGGTGCTCAGTGGGGACGTACAATAGCTCTGGAGCATACCGGTTCAGCTCTGAGGGAGCTCAGTCTTCTGTAAGTAGCGTTGTTTTTATTATCTAATAATTGATAGGTGCTTTCTGGTTGTTTTTTTTTTCCCTGCTGTTCAGCTGTAGACTCACTGTAGCTGTTCTTAGAAAACATGGTGTAGCGTGATTGGCTCAGAGCGCCTATGGAAATAGTGGTCTGTTGCCATCTAGATGCCACTGGGATGAGTGCATTAGAGTTAGAGGCAGCTCAGATGCTGTTTGCAGTCCTGGGCTTCTGCACAGATGTGGTTTTAACTGTTTTAATGCATCACTGTGTGTTACTTGGTGAGGAGCTCAGTGCACAGCAAAGTTCTTCTCTGTGCATGAGTTTGGAGTTGGGGTACCAGGCAGCATGTTGGGGAATTGATTTCAGGAAAACCAAATTTATTTATGTGTGCAAGTTGCAAGAGTACTGAAGAATGAGATGCTTGCAGAAGTCCCTGACATGCCAGGCGTATTTTTAGATTATTTGGAGAGTAAAGTTCACACAATGGCAAATGCTTAAATTATTGAGGCAGTCACACATTCTGTAGAACAATTTTTCAGTGCTGTTTACTGAGTATACTGTGGGGTTTCCTTCTACAAATATTTTGGAAAGAACGTGATTTCCTCTACCATTCATCCAGTGCTTCTGTGAGACTGATTGGGAAAGTGAAAAGGTATTTCAGCAGCATTGACTTGTTTAGAAGGAAAACTTTAACAACAGAATATCTACTGCATTTGAGGCAGTGATAAGCAGTGAAAGAGCCATCGTGGGTGTTGGGATAAGTTGACAGTCCTTGCCTGAGAAAAAAACACTTTTAGTGTTTTTTGTTGAGGATGCCTTCCAGCTGCACGACTCTGGATGTGTGTCAGATGCAGAACAGAAATTCTGACTTTCTGGGTGGAGGGTGGAGGAAAGCCAGTACCACAGCTTGTGCAAAGTTTCTTTTTCAATACTTCTGTAAGCTGTTCCCCACAGCACTTCAGTGATGGGGGCAGGTAGCACAAGGTGACATACCCTGACCATACTGTTGCAAAGGGATAACTTTCCTGAGCATCTACAAAGCTTTTTCACAGATTTGTTGTGTAATCAAACAGCTCAAGCTGCAACTTACCACAGTGTACTCCTTCCTCTGTTAGCTGAGTGAAAACTAATGAGGAATCACATCCTTCCAATACATGATAACTGTTTTAGCTGGAGACTTCTAAACCAACTTTATCTAAACTCTTTCCGGAGAAATTATGACCTTTCTTTCCTTTCTTGTGTAGTTTGAAGACAGTGAAGAAGATTTTGACTCCAGGTTTGATACAGATGATGAACTTTCCTACCGGAGGGATTCCGTCTATAGCTGTGTCAGCCTGCCCTACTTTCACAGTTTTCTGTACATGAAAGGTACTGAATCAGAATTTTCTAAATAGAATAACCAGAAATATTTATTGTATATTACACTCCAGTTCCTGTAGAGTTAAGCTATTTTCTTATTTTTCAAAGGGTGGTGGAAAAGTGACTTTATTTAATTTGAGCTGTTCTCAAGTTAAGTTACTTGCAGAGGCTTACATCTAGTAGTGTTTTTCCCCTCTGCAAAAGTATAAATACAGAAAAATAAGTCACAAAGTGAAATTGTACCAAATCTTGAGGAAAGCTGATTCCTGCTCTCAAAACCTTGTAACACAGACAGCATTCTACATTGCAGACCAATTTTACTGACCTTAGTTGAATTTTGCTTTGGATCTGGAAGACATGATAAAGGTTACATGTAGCAAAGGGGTGTGTGAGAGACTCTGAAAGAACATACACAGGAGTTCTCTGGTTAAAATTCTTGGATTTGTCTTCTGATGATTGATAGTAAATTATAATCTAGATGAATCCTTGTATGATTTCATCCCTGTAGCATACCTTATTTTCCTGGAATAGGAAGAGTCATGAGTGTACACACCACAATGTTCATGTGAAAAATAATGCATTCCACAGTAGCATGGCTTTTGCTTTCTGACATAGCCGGCAGTCACTTTTTGTGGGATGACAGGAGCATATTGGTTCAGTTACGGTTTTTATGACTGTGATGTAACTCCAGTGCAAGGTGCATTGCCTACTCTATGGCCACACTTTGGTATGACCGAGCTCACACTGGTGTATTTCCTACTCTAAACACAGCTTTGTCGGGTTTTGTGGTTTTGGGTTAAAACATCATTACCTCCTAATAACCTGGAGAGAGGAGAGAGCTTAACACTAAAATTTTTTTAGATTATCACTGAAGCACATTGAAAATTGTCTTAAAGATCAGATTCTCATGTGCAGCAAGACTTTTCAGTAATTTATTATTACAGATATGTTATGTATACATACATGTAATTATATGAATGTTACATTTATTTTTGTACTACAGAGACTTACTACAATTTATAATTTAAGGCTGTTCAGATTGACAACAATATTGGTGGCCATAAGGATATGCAAAAAGGAGGTTTTGTGGCTTACAGCAGAGACTCGATTTAACTGCAGTGTTGTTGGTCAGCACCTTCCAGTTTTGGTGGGGTCACAGCTCCTGTTTTATAATGCAGTTGTTTGTTTTAACTGCATATAAACCCACATTTGTCTCTCTTGCCAGGTGGCTTAATCAACACATGGAAGCGACGCTGGTGTGTCCTGAAAGATGAGACCTTCTTGTGGTTTCGTTCTAAGCAGGAAGCACTTAAGCAGGGTTGGCTTCACAAAAAGGGGGGTGGATCATCTACGCTTTCCAGAAGGAACTGGAAGAAAAGATGGTTTGTTCTCAGACAGTCCAGGTTGATGTACTTTGAAAATGACAGTGAAGAAAAGCTAAAGGGTGCCATGGATGTCCGAACTGCCAAGTAGGTTTATATGGTTTTATGTTAGCCATGGTTCCTTCTGAGTACTTCTTGGGGCTCAGTCTGGGAAGATATTGAGTGCCCTGCCTACAAATTGTGTGAATGCAAGCATGAGAGTGTGTGTGGTGAAGTTAGTGAAAGCAAGTGTTGTCCTTAGTTGGCTCTCTCTTAAGTCTAGAGAGTGCTCCAGAGCTAAGCCAGTGCCAAATACTTCAGAAAACTGCTGCTGTAATGAACCCATCTGTGCTTTCTCCCAGACTAGAGGCCCTACTTAGTCTGTAATGATTCCCAAGGCAATTTGGGGCGTGTTGCCAAGTCTGTAGCTGCAGGCAAACCCAGAATGAAGAGGGTGGAATTAATAAGCCCCAAATATATTGAAGTTCGCCTGGGTCAAAGCTGAATCTTCTGAATCTTTTTTTCATGCTTTAAATAGTTGTTGTAGTGTAGAAAAGTCTTTAAAATGCATATATTCATTAAAAAAAACAAAATTGCTAAACCTAATAACTTATGTCTTGTTAACTGAAGTTCCTCGTGCCTAAGAATTTTACGCTTCCTTAAGCATGCATAAAAAAAGTTTTCTACTGGATGGTATTTTTCCTTCTAAACAATCTAGGATTATCTACCTAATTTAAAAATTAGGGTGTGCTAACATTAGTAGTCTCATTTCTCTGTAAAGTGTACCTAAGCTTTCATCCAAAGCAGAGAAAAACAGAAATGGTTTGTAACACTCAATTCCACTCTGTGCCTTGTAATCTGCAACTACCCAATTTATTTTGTTACTTTAAGGGAGCTTTAACTAAATTGAAATCTTAGATTAATCTTTTCTTTGGCAGTCCTGATTTCAAGTAGTACAGAAAATAGTTTCAGTGAGAATCCTGAATTGCTCTTGAAGAACCAATGGGCTGGTGGCTGTCAAGTAAATCTCTGAATAAAAGCCGAAGATCCTACCATATTTTTTTTTTGTTAAAACTGGATTTGACTCTGTCTCATGTACCATAGCATTTATTTAGCTTATTTTTCTAATATGTTCAATCAGTCATTCTTTTTTGTCGTTACCTCATTGCTTCATTGGCTGTGCCCTGCAGAAGGTCATTGCTGCATGTAGCTTTAAAATTGTCAGACAAAGGTTGCTGAACCTCGTTTGAGCTGTAGGTTCAATCAATGACTATTTGTGTATAAACTAGGTAAAAGAAAGGGTACATGTATATAAAGAACTGTGTTTCATAAGAAATAAACAATAGCTTTTCTAGATAATTAATGCATTCCTAACCTATAATGCAAGTCACATATTTCACCACTCTCTACTAGGGACCCTGTTCAATTTTTAAAATCTCAAGCTGATTCACTTAAAACACAGAACAAGGAGGTATTCTATTGGACACTGTTACTGGGAGGGAAGGAATCCAAAATAAAGAAAACAATACAGAATTACAGCTTTTTCTTTTGATAGCAGATAGGTCATCCTCATGAGTCTGATAAGCAGAGCTTGCATATATTGTTTATAGGACAGAGATTTATGAGAATAGTATAGCTGATAAGGAAATATAGCCAGTTAAGGAAATAATAAACTTCAGACAAATACAGAAAAACTGCAAAAAGGAAATTAAGTTTATTCCTTA
Source organism: Struthidea cinerea (assembly GCA_013397865.1). Classification (NCBI taxonomy): domain Eukaryota; kingdom Metazoa; phylum Chordata; class Aves; order Passeriformes; family Corcoracidae; genus Struthidea; species Struthidea cinerea. Next base: position 677,716 of record VZTI01004412.1, read on the forward strand.
AGCCACAGGAAAATCTAATGCAATACTTTAATTATTGCTTAAAATCTTCACGGTTGTTTTTATATCAATACTTAGACTTCCAAACTGAAAATTAGAAATATGTAATTTTTCAGCAGATGAGTGCTTAGCTTTTTCTGGAAGTCATGTTTGGAATTGTCTTTATGCTGACTCATGACCACACAGAATCACTTATCCAGGTTTTGTTTGCTTTCAGTTTTCAATCTTCAAGAGCTTTCTTTTTACCACTCCAAAAAACACTTGGTTATGCAGTCAGTTCAAAAATATATTCATTTCTCAACTCAGTTATCTTTGCCTCTCTTGAGGTTTGATAATGCTTTGCTTTTTCTTTAGTACTTGGTAAAATGGTAACAGAATAGTCAATTTGGTATAGTGACATTCATAGTAGTTTGAATATTTGTAATGTGTAGGCAGAAAACACAGCTGTAGTTCAGTGAACTAACACTCTGTCTGATAAATCATGTTGTGGGTCTTGCATATGACCCTGATGAAGACTGACTGCTGTTGTTTTAAGTATCAGTCGTTTGTGAGCTTCTCAGCAGAACAGAATTTTTTCACAATGTTGACAATCTGTAATGCTCAATCTTGGTGTTTTCCTTTTTTTCAGAGAGATTGTTGATAATACAGGCAAAGAAAATGGTATTGATCTAATAATGAGTGACAGGACCTACCACTTAATTGCTGAATCTCCTGAGGATGCAAGGTATGAAGATCATCAGGCCTATCTTCTTTTCCTTTTCTTTTCCTTTTTAACCTCTGTGCCATTCTGACTTCGGCTTGTCACTAATTTATTTGACCACTGTCACGAAATATTCAGGCTGTGTTAGACATGTTGCGTTTGACATAGTTTTTGAAAGGCCTGAGAAAACCTTGTGGCAGACAATTACAGGGAAGAGTCAGATTGCCAATGAAAATTTGCCTAGAATTTGGCTGTTACCCATGTGTTACTAGCAACTTTCTGAAATACAGTTTGTCTGTAGAGAGGCAGTCGTTAGCCACTGATGCTTGGCTTGTGGATTACCCTGCTGTGTTTAGCTGCATCGATCAAATCAAATCAATATTTCAGACCCTGTAGTCTGGCTGAAATGAAGCACTTTGTTCTTAGGGGTGGGATCTGTTTGTCTAAGCAGAGCCTAAAATTTTTTCAGATAGAAGTTGTAATGCAGTCACTGTATTTTAGAGCAAAAGCATATTCATGTCAGAGGAGTGTGTAAGAGAATGCTGCCCTTTCTGCATATTTAAAAGGGTCTTGCTTTTGTTGCTAAAGGATCCATGTCTAACCTTAGGGGGAGGTGGGGGTAGGTGAGGAGCAAGTCTGACTTGTCAGATCAGTTGTAGAGCATCTTTAAAAAAAAAAAATATCCCTGTGCTACAGTTCATGCAAGATAATAATATGCTTGCCTATAAAAATCAAGCATTTAAATAAAGTTAACTTAGTAATCAGAGCTTATTACCCTCTCCCTTGCTGCCCTAAGGCCAGAGTACAGGATGCCTTTGTCAACATCACTTGAGCTGCTTTGCTCAGAAGCCTCAGAAGTTGTTTTGTATTCTGTTCTTTGTAAAGGTAGAACACCTTCCTATATCACAGGACCCTGAGTACAGATGGAGATGTAGCAATGCAAAATCCTTCCTCATTTTTTTAGGCATCCTTAAAGTTATCCTTGAAATAACTTAGGAGCTTTCTAGCAGTTACTGTTAAGATTCTTGTGGGATGTAAGCATGTTTTAAAACTAAGGCTTAGCTGAAGTCTCTTCTACCAGACTTGTGCACATGCCCTAGGGACCCATAAGCAATTATCAGCACACAGACTTGTCTGTTGCCATGCATCTCCTTCGTTTCTTTCTTAAAGATGGAGGAGGAGACACTGCACGCTCTTGTTGTGTATAGTAAAAATAACAAACCAGCCAGATTAAATTACCTTTTACCAGTGTATTTCATGTTTCTTTTTTCTCACTCAATCCAGAGACTTAATGAGGGAGATGTGTAAGGATTTGCAGACAGGCTTAAGTCAAAGCCTTGTTAACAAAGCATTGTGAAAAGTGAAGTATGAATCATTGGGCTGTGTTTGGTCTGCATCTGCAATTGAAAAAAATATTTTGTACCTGGGCTAGATGAGGATCTGAGGTTGCTTTTTGTTCAAATGAAGGGAAAAACCAAGAAAAACATGGCACATGCCCCCAGAAGAGGAATTACTATTTTTGGTTGTGGAAATGTATTTGAAGAAAGAAGTAATGCTTCAGTGGGCAGCCATTGCTGAGGGTTTGTTCCTTTGAAATCCCTAGCCTGTCTTTTTCCCTACTTCTGTGTCCTGGGACTCAGCTGAAAGACAAAGGAGGTCCCGAAAGGGAAGAAAGCAAAAGTAAAGTCTGCCTTTGTCTTTTGCAAAGTGCCATGATTCATTTCATTTTCATTGTTTACACAAAGATTAAATGAAATCAGGAAAACTCTGAATTGTTCTTTAAAATCCGTCCATAAATTATCACTAAAAGTGCATACAGAGCTATGAAGTCTTTTTTTTTAAATTGAAATAGAAGTTTCACATTTAAATACATTTGCAATTCCTGAGCCCATAAAGAAAAGCTGAATTTAATTTATGGGAATTTTTTGGCAGATGAAGCTTAGTTTTCTTCAGTTTTTTTACTTTCTTGAGCTGGTGGTTCCTCCTCTCTAGATGACAGCTTCCCTCCTTTTTTAGTGGCATTGCCTTACATCCAGCAAAGTGTTAAGCACAACCTCTCTGTGGGTGTCTCTGAGTCTTGAAAAAAGAATCAGAGCTAAATATGTTCTCATCTGCTTTATGGTCTGGCACTCTCAATCATTGTTTTTCTTCGTTGCTTGAACTGTTTCTAATAAAAGCATAAGCCGATAAAAAGGATTTAGGATATGGCAGGGATGGTACTGTTTGACAGCCTACACAGGTTTTCTCAAGTTATTTTAGCAGTTCCAGAAATCTACATTTTGGGGAACAGTTGGCTTCTGAATGCTGGAGTTAAGGAGGCAGCTCTTCAGTGTCCTAGGCATAAATTCCGTGACTAAAAGCAATTGCAGAAAAGATAACTTCATATTTAAGTCCAGTAGTTTCGCATGTGTTTCCTCAACCCCGTGTTGGCTGAGGAGCCTCTGCAGGAAAGTGAGGAGTCTGTTTTAAAGGCTGGGCTTTTGAGCCCTTTGAAAACTTGGCCCCAGGTAGTTTTCACTAGAATGGCAAATTCATATCTCAAAGAATGGCATTCAGGAACCTGTTGAACAGGCCAAGATCTGCCCTCAGATTTCAGTGGGATTCCTTCGAGCAGTTGAGCTTTATCATGTACAAGTGCCAGAAGGATAGAGGTTTCCCAGAAGCAGAAGGTGTGGTTGGAATTAAATCCATTTGCAATTGCTGCTCAGGACTAGGGGCTGAAGCACTGGAAACCTCCCTGCCACTTTTCCTGTTGTGGATATATACAGTACCACTGGAGTGGCACAGATTTGCTCGTCCTTCCAGCAGCTGGATTTTTCAGTGCTCATAGAGAACAAAAACTGTAGAGGTATTTGCTTGGGGGTTTTATTCTTCTTTTCCCTCTCAGTTGTGCTTCTACAGAGAACTCAGTGGATTTGGGTAGTCTTTGTAGAAGTATCACTGTAAGAAATTACTACTAGTCATGCTATCAGTGCAGCACAATTTATAATCTGAAGGTTGGGATTCCCATTAAAGGCTTTGTGTGTAGCTAGTAATGTATTTTATTCCAGATGAGACATGTGGAACGTGTTACAAAGGCTCTCCAAGCACTCAGATGTTTCAATGTGCTTACAGCAGTTTTTCAGAGATGCCACTTAGTGTACAAGGTACTTGTTGTCAGGAAGAAGGGAATGACACAAGCTCGGATGGGAGATCTGGAGGGGCTTGCTTGCACCCAGTGTTACTTGAACTGACATAAAGCCTTGCTGCTTTTCTGCCTGTTGACAAAAGGAATCTTAAGCAATTTCAAAAACCTGCAGAACCTGCTAGATCTCTGCAGAACAAAGGTGACAGAAGGCTTGTGCAGAGCCAGAATTTTACTTACACTGCTGCCTTTCTCTCCCCAGCCAGTGGTTCAGTGTACTGAGTCAAGTCCATGCGTCCACAGAGCAGGAGATCCGGGAGATGCACGATGAGCAGGCAAATCCACAGAATGCTGTGGTAAGTCTAAATCTGAAGAACTTTTCAAACTAAATATTTTTAGAAAACAGGGGCACTGTGGTGGCCACAGCTTCTGAGTCACAACCTAGTTTCTTAAATGTGGTGGTAGCTGTGACGCTGGCTAGAGCTTCCATGTCCTTGGTCCTGTAGCTGTACAAGGAGAGAGTATGGCTTCTGATTCCTCTCCCATCGTTCACCTTGATGAAAAATGACTGTTGGTTTTTTCTGGTCCACTTCCCTATCACATCACAGTGCATGCTTGATTTTGAAATTTTGCAAAGATACTGTTAATGAGTAAATTAAAAACCCAGGAGTTAAAAATTCATGATTTCTCTGATCCTGCATTTATCATTTTGTACAACATACACTGGTAATTAATGGAATACATTTGGAACCTAATATCAAGCAAAGGAAAACAAAAACTTCTGCTTAATGGCTTTAGAAGTTTGTTTTGAGAGGATGCCATTTATATTGGGATGCAGTTTTCAGTGAAAAATTCAAGAATGTTGGGAGGCGTAGAAAAGAGCAGTTTTTGAGCTGCTTCCATCCTAACTACAAATAATCTTTTACTGGTTCTGTTCATCCGAGTCCCTTAGTTTTCCCCTCAGCAGTTTTAATGGTTAAGAGAAACTGATGCCCAAACCTGCAGTTCATTTTGCTTGGTCAAAGCTGCTACTTCTTTCACGTGTCTCTCAGAAGAGTACTGTGAGTAATGTAATAGTGAACGTCTTCCTCATTTTCTGGTTGGATATTTGTTTATAGGGTACACTCGATGTAGGACTAATTGATTCTGTCTGTGCTGCTGACAATCCAGATAGGTAAGTCAGAACCATGCCTGGTGACTTTCTTTTTGTCCTTTCTCTGGCCAAAGTCAGACACTTCATGCTTTAGTCTCTATATTCTACTGGCCAACCATGTATTAAAATGCTTCATTATTGCCTCCCCTTTCATCGTACTAAATACTACATGTTAAAAGATGGAATAGGAATGATGGTACATTTTGTGGGGGCTTCAATAATTTCCATGACACTGCTTCATACCTGAACTCTTCAGCTCCTAAAGTGATCCAAAACTGGAAGATTAAATATTTCTTTCATTTCTACAAGTAATGCTCCTGAAAAAAATAAAAGCTGATTTTTGAGTTCTTTAGTAATGTAGTAGGTAGAAAAATTAATTCTAAATTTTTTTTCTGTTCAGCTTCTCATTCATGAATGTTGTATTCTTCAGGGATGAAAATTATTTCCCCAGAATAAAAATGTCTTGTAACAAAGAAGAGAGTGCAGCGTAAAAACAACAAAAATGTCAGGATATTCTTAGTTCTTGAACTACTAATGGTGTTTTGGGAAATAAAAAGTAAACTGAATTCAGACTATGACTGGTTTATAAGGCTACTGGATGTGAGGTGTTATTTGAACTGTAGGGCTCACTCCAGTTTCTCCTGATTGTGTATGTGTGTAAAGCAGCTGGTTTTAAGTTAGTGCTTTGTCCTTGGCCTGCCAAAACACTGATACCAGAAGTAACAGTGAATTTACAAGCCCACGTTTCATAAACAATACAACACAAATGTCCAGAGCTTTCACAATTTTAAGTTCGCATTTCTCCTGCATTAAGCTAATGCAACAAGTTAAGCATTTCTCTTACATGCATTTTTCACATGGATTTTTTAGTCTTGTGGGGGAATTTTATGTTTCGTTTTGGGGGTTTGCTCCAGGATGAAAAAATTAATGGTAAAGGGTTAAAGAAAGTGTTGTAGGCTGAGGAACCTGCCTGTCTGATCCAGAGAGCCATCAGCACACTTCACTTGGGCTAGTTCTTCATGCTTCAGTGAATGCTGGTGTAGGACTGGGTAAAAGCCAGACTCTCATTAAAAATAGATTGTATTCTCTGCGAATTGGGTTGCACTGCATTAAAAATAAAAGACTCCGTGTTCACATGCTGCTTTACTATAGACCTTTGTATACTGTAGTTTGTTTTAGCTAATGTAGCTACTGAAGCAGACACTCTAAATAGATCTGACCCTGAACAGTTCTGATTCACATCCAAAGCTGATTAAAGACTGGAAGTTTTTCTCACTGCAGACTTATTTTGAGATATGAAAAGTTGCAATTTAATGTAAACTTTCTCACCATTCATACCCCTCACATTTTCGTGTGAATGTAGCATAACTGAGTCTTTTCAAATGCTTAATACTTTTCTTTAGGTGATAAATAAATAATGCATTAGAGGTGGACAGTATTTGTCTGAATAAAAAATGCAAACAATGAACAGTTTTTATGGTTATGGGGAGTGAGATAAACAGTATGTATACTGATTATAAAGGCTGTTTCAATTGTCATTTATTTTCATAGACCAAATTCATTTGTGATCATCACTGCTAATCGTGTTCTTCACTGTAATGCTGACACTCCTGAAGAGATGCATCACTGGATAACCCTGCTCCAGAGGTCAAAGGGGGACACTAGAGTGGAGGGACAAGAATTCATTGTGAGGGGTAAGAACTGAGTGGGGCAGTAAAAAGTAAATAACATCCGTTGTGCTTTGAAGAGATCGTTCCCACAATACAATGTGGGTAATATGCCAACACGTTTAGTGTTGCAGCCTCATCTTTGTGTGGTGGAGTTTGCTCACAAATTAATACAGCCGAAATTATATTCCTGCTGTGCCATGTAAGAAAAGACTGCAATGATGACAAAAGTGTTTTTGTAAGATGACAGAATAATTCTTCTCATGAAACTTCAAAACTGAAAAGTTTTCATATTAATTTTATCTTTATAAGTTCATTGTTTGAGAATATTACTTGATGTTGTTTAATATGTGAGCTTATCAATACACACAATGTTTTTGTTGTTGTTGAAAGTATACAACCAACTTTTAGCAACCTACTTTTGTTCAACTCTGTTCAAGAAAAAGAAGTGTGATTCAAATTGTGTGCTTAACAGGATGGCTACACAAGGAAGTAAAGAACAACCCAAAGATGTCCTCATTAAAACTAAAGAAGCGTTGGTTTGTTTTGACGCACAACTCTTTGGACTATTACAAGAGTTCAGAGAAAAATGCTTTGAAATTGGGTACATTGGTCCTGAACAGCCTCTGCTCAGTGGTCCCACCTGATGAAAAAATCTTCAAAGAAACAGGTAATTGTTTGCTCTTGTTCAAGTATGCCTTCTGTCCTTGTAGCTAGTAATGCAAGAAACAATGCATAACAATGTTTTACATGGATTATTATGGGTGCAGTTCCATGAACAAATGGGGTTCCCAAGTCACTGAGGTGTTCTACAGGTTGTTACTGGGTGAGAAACGAAAGTAATGTATAGAGGAGTAAAATTTGTTCTCGCCAGCATTCAAATTACCACAGACTGACTCTGCTGCCAAGTTAGTGTGAACACTTCTGCTTACACATCAAAGACCTGGGGAAAGACATGGGTAGCACTCTCCTCGTACCTTATTTTATGTGCTGAGGAACTCTGAGGGCCAACATTGGTGGAGCAGGTATAGGGAGATCCAGAATAAGAGTCCAGTTTGTGGTAACCTACATATTACACCTGAGTCAGCTCCAATGTGCACTTTCAAAACTGGTTTTCGACTTGGAAGCGTCTGTTTGCAAATGAGAAGCGACTGTTGACAGTGCTGTATTATCTCATTGGGGTCACTGACACTTCAAAGAGGCTTTCACTAGTGAAAGATTAAACACATTTCCTTTTATTGGATCTGTTTCATAAAAAGCCTATACAATGATGCAGAGAGAGAATTTGAATTGAAATGCTCTTCCTATCATAGTTTCCACTTCATTGGTGTAAAATTAATGACAGACGAGGTAGTTTGTGCTTCGTACCTGTTTGTATGTGTGCCACAGACTGTGAAAGACTCCTGAGTAAAAAGCAAGTCTGTCTCAGATTTTCCTGTTACACACAGGACTGGAGAATTAGGGTCCACAAGCTACAAGGAGCTAACAGTATTCTGCAGTATTAACAGTGTTGTCTTACGGTCATTTTTACTAAGATTACTGGGTAAAACAGGAGGCTGCATGATGCATAGTTGTAGTCTGAGGCTACTCCTAGACTTCTTTAAAGGAGAAAATCTTCAATACCACAGTATCTGTATTATGATACTTAATAACTCATACAGCTATAGTTCCTGAAAGACTGCCAGCATGATCCAGGATGCAGCTGGGCTGCAGCTTGCACGATGACCAATTTTGCTGTTGTGCCAGGTTACTGGAACGTGACCGTCTACGGGCGCAAGCACTGTTACCGTCTCTATACGAAATTGCTTAATGAGGCGACCCGCTGGTCAAGTGCCATCCAGAACGTGATTGACACAAAGGCACCCATTGATACTCCAACTCAGCAGCTTATTCAGGATATTAAGGTAGGCACAAGCAGGATGGCGTGGGGTGAGGAAGAGCGGTTGCTTAAATCTTTATTTTGGCTTTGCCATATTGGGTAATAAAGCAGAAAATTACGTTTTGATTACATGGTGACATGGACTAAAATTGTGAAACCTGAATGTATTCTCTGACCTGATAAAGGAATTTCTGTCTAAACAGTAGAAGAGCAAACTTTGAAGTGCAGCTTGGAGGGCAAGAGGGATAACTTCTTTCCATTAAAACAGTAACAAGTTTTACTGGTTTGTGTAACTTGACAGATGTGGCTACACCTGGCAGTAGAGCACAGTGTGCAGGTTCATGAGTTAGCAGATGTGTTTGGCTCTGTCCACAGTGAGCAGCACACCAGGATGTGGACTAGACAGCTCTTCTGATTTTTTTTTTTTTTTTGTCATTATGGTTCTTTTCTTTTTTTGTGATAGCACGGGCTAAGCACCTCATATCTCTGTGTGATGAGAAAAATACTCATTTCATGCTTGCTGTTTTATGATCTCATTGGAGACAGTGCATGCACAGCCAGAGAATGTCCTTCTGGAGCTTTTTGCTAGTGTGCATTTATGAGAGAGGATGATGATTCTCACAGGAGACCAAAGAAATACGCAAGAGGGGAGAACTGCTACTGACCTTTTCCCTTAGAGTGCCACCCCTTCTTTCATGGAAAAGACATATTAAGTCCTTGGTTCCAAGAATATGAATGCTGTTTTTCAGAGCAGGAGAAATATTTGGAAGTTCAGGACTGCTGGAAGACAGTGGTCACACGTCTGTCAAATTTGGCCTAAGAAGAACAGTAAGAGCAGTATTTGGATGTTGGAGTGGGTGCATCAGGTTTACAGCAGCACTTTTCTGGACTATTTTGTTTGGTAGCTCCTGCAATTGCTAACTGAAAGGCCAATTACTTATGCTGGAGAAGTACTTTTAAATAAAACTTCAATACAGATGTCATAATTCCCATTATGAATTACTGGAGTAAAAATGAAGATAAAATGAAAACACACTTCAAAAATTGTTATGATACTTCACACTGCTTATGATTTTGGTGTCCTGCAGCTCTGCTGTAGTTTGGTTTTTTACAGCACAGATAAAACAAGCCCATCCACGGCCTGAGGTTAGCAGGTACTAAGCATTCATAGCCCAGAGCATGCCATGGCAGCCACAGCACCCACAAGAACATTTAGCACCAAACAGTGTTGGAAACACTGATTGCTCAGTTTTTTACAACCAACCTAAGGGCACAAAGCATTGCATTATTCTAAAGCTGGACCCCAAATCCTGTTTTTTTTCTTACCCCAACAGGAAAACTGCCTGAATGCTGATGTGGTTGAACAGATTTATAAGAGGAATCCTATTCTCCGTTACACTCATCATCCGTTACACTCACCATTACTGCCACTGCCATATGGGGACATCAATCTAAACTGTAAGTTTTCCAATAACAGAACCACTTTTCCTTATGAAAGACTAAACCAAAGGATGGTATTTTTAAGTCTACAGTGAAGTAATGGTAGGCAAAATACATGTTTATAATACAAATAGACAAGTTTCCCTGTGCTCTTTTGAGAATAGCAGTTTGCCTAGCATAGAGCCATGGGCTTGTGGTGTTCCTGCAAGAGCGTTACAGAAGGGAAGGTTGCTGTTGCTTTCAGCAACACAGCTAAGGAGACTGAGTTTGAGAAGTCTTGCACTGAAATAAGCAACTACACCTGATTCATTCAGTCTCCTTGAATCATATTCTCCTCCTCCAATTATTGTTGCTTCCTACCCCATGTGGGAAGCTGCAGCAGCCACAGCTTCCAGTTAACAGATGTGCATTTTATCAGATGTAATAGGAATCCTTATTTATGGGAAATAACATTTATGAGTGTACATGGTTTTATAAAGTAATGCTTCGTTTAGTCCTGAAATGAATGTAATCATCTCTTTTAATATTCTTGATTCATGCACTAATTTAGAAGTCTCTTTTGAATGAATGGTTCAGAACTATTGATGATTGTGAACTTGGTGTTCTTAAAAAGGATTTGGTTAATTTAGTTTGCAACTGCATATTAAACAAGATATTACTCAAACCACAAGTTTCATCTGTGGGAGGAGGGTGGGAGGTTAATATGGAGTGTGATATGGCACTTCAGCAGTGTGACTTGCTCTGGAAGAAAGACTCTCCATCACAAAAAATTGTTGAGGCCGACAGCAGGTCTGGAGGCTTCACAGACCTTAATTTGGACATGGTTAACTTCTATTCGTGAGAAAAGCCCGTGAGAAGAAAAGCAATTAGTTTTTACCCCTGGAAATGTAGTATCAACAGAATCAAGAAAGTTAAACAACAGAAGGAGAAAAACAGCAACGTATCTGCACCTGTTATTTTTCTGAATGCTTGAATGCTTATGCCATAGGTAGCCAATGGTGGTATGTTGTAGTTAATAATAGCCAATGAGTCTGTTGTGGTAGTTTAGCAGCCAATGAATATGTAACACGAATGATAACATACAAAAGGTATATAAGAGGTGTATAAAAGAGGCTGCTTTGTTTAATAAAGGGCTTTTTGCCCTCTGTCGGAGGCACTGTCTGTGTGCGTCGTGGCCACCCCAACAGCGACAAAAAATGATCAATCAAGATACACCTTTTCAGTTATTAAATTTGGAACAAATCTCAATGGCAAAATAGCTCATAAAATGAGTTTGCATCATACATTTGAAATGGAAAATAAAGATTCTAATATCCTGCATAACAAGGGTCACAGAGTAGCATTAAGCAATTTCCACATTAAGCCTGAGTGCTTTTTCTTTCGTATCTCAGTCTAAGCACATTTCTCCTAATATTTCTTTTATAGTGCTGAAAGACAAAGGCTACACAACTCTGCAGGATGAAGCCATCAAGATATTTAATTCTTTACAGCAGCTGGAGTCTATGTCTGATCCCATCCCTATAATCCAAGGTATCCTCCAAACAGGACATGATTTACGACCTCTCCGAGATGAGCTCTACTGTCAACTCATCAAGCAAACCAATAAAGTGCCTAACCCTGGGAGCGTGGGGAACCTCTATAGTTGGCAAATACTCACCTGCATGAGTTGCACATTTCTGCCCAGTCGCAGCATCCTCAAATATCTCAAGTTTCATCTCAAAAGGTAAGAACCTTTGAACTACTAAAGCACCACAACTTGTACCAGTGTTTAGACATCTAGAAGTGAGACTTGAAGATGTATTCCCTAGCAAACTGGCTATGCCAAATAGTGAATCTAAAAAGAAAATGTTGTAGGAAGAGTGTGTATGAGTTGGTCTGGATGGAATTACAGTCATTTGAAGACTCAAGCAAAATGCCACAAAGTTGAATGCACAATTGGTTAATGTTGGCAAAAGGGGCACTTCCTGTAAGTGTATAAACTTAAACGATTTGCAGCCTATACACCCATTCTCAACTGTCCAAACCAACCTGTTAAAAATTCTTCATCCCGCTTACCTTAATTTCATGAGGTATGCATCATACACATAAAAGAACAGTATCATATTTAAAGATGTATTTGAGGTACAAACTTACGATTGCAAATCTAATTTTAAAGTATTAGTGAATATTAAATAATAATAAGTCATTGTTGACAGTTCAGCATTAACCAGAATGTGGAGTTCCTCTTGCTGTGATGCAATGGAAGAATGCAGAGTGTGTCATTAGGAACGCTAGGAAAGTTAGTCCACCAACAAAGTCAGTAATTTAAAAGCTTTGTCTGTACTTGGAGCATGTCAATTAAATAGTGTACTGGATACAGAAATAGTCCCAGGGGAAAAAATTTCTCAAATAAGCAAGCTTCACAGACTGGCAGCTTAAAGTAATAAACTTTGTCTCACAGGGTTCGTGACCAGTTTCCAGGAACTGAAATGGAGAAATACGCTCTTTTTACTTACGAATCTCTGAAGAAAACCAAATGCAGAGAGTTCGTGCCATCGCGGGATGAAATAGAAGCACTGATTGGCAGGCAGGAGATGACATCCACAGTTTATTGCCATGGTGGGGGCTCCTGTAAGATTACAATCAACTCACACACTACAGCTGGAGAGGTGAGAAGTGGTGACAAAATGTCTTTGGAACAAGATCAGTGTGCCCCTTCACGTGCCAGTCCCAGGCAGCAGTAGTGTTAAACTTTAGAAGTACTGGGGCTTTCTCTGCCAGTCTCTCCTTTCCAGGAAGGAAAGGCTTACAGTGCTGTCCCTCCCCACAGCATGTTCTGGAGAAGTCCCTGCTATAAAAACTGTCTTTGTGCTGCAGAGGATTACCCAAGTATAGTTCCTTCTTACAGGAAGAATTACAGGAAAGACTAAGCAATTAGGCAGAGGGCATTATTGGAGTAACTTTAGTAGACATTGGTGTGTATGAGAGCCAAGCTGCTTCCTAAAACTGGAAGACTTGCTGAGTTGGTAGAATACAGGTGTTATATCTGGCCAGGAGATAGCACATACATATTGTGAAAGAATAAAAATTACAGTGGAATTTGACAACAATTAATAAGGCTGATGAGGACAAGTTAATAGCATCTTTAGCCTAATGTAAAACCTAGCTCTGATTTTTTCTAAGTATCTGTCTTACTCTGTGGTACTGCTTTTCCATGCTATGGTTTTTTCATGTGCTGTTTTTCATTAGGTGGTTGAAAAGTTAATTCGTGGCTTGGCCATGGAGGATAGCAGAAATATGTTTGCTTTGTTTGAATACAACGGAACTACTGATAAAGCAATTGAAAGCAGAACCATTGTAGCTGATGTCTTGGCAAAGTTTGAAAAGTGAGTGTACCTCTCCTTCTCTCTTCACTCTAATAAGTAGCAATTGAATACATTTCCAATGCCAATAATGCTGAATTTTCTCTTTCACTTGCTTGTTTGTGATGATGCAGCTCAATTACACACGTGGCATTTCTGAAACAAAAGGATTTTTTTTTTTTCTTAAAAGACTTAATAGCCACCTATCCACTTATGTTGGTTTTCCTCCTACCTGACACCAGTAGAGTGTCATATTTCTCATCGCTGCTTCCACATTTTCTTTTCCACTATTACAAATTTTTCCACCATTACTGGCATTGTGGCTGTGAGAACTGACCTCCAGGCAGTCACTGCCATTCTGACTGTTGTCTAAGTTCACATGGAAATCACCACAATACAGCTCACAACATTTCTCTTACCAGTAAAATTGAAACCATCCATAGCACTGTAGTAAGAAAATGTAATACAAGCCTAAATACCTGTTTATCATCCTTACATTGTATGCATGGCAATTATCCCCCTTTATCCACAAAGAAATCGGGAAAAAAATGAATGTTTTAAGTGTTGTGCAGTTATGTTTTGTAACAGGACTTAATAATGTTGCTTTATTAACACCTGACTTATCTAAAAATCAAAGTTTATTAAGAGAATACAAGTTCAAAACAGTTGACTTGAGAACTGAGTCAACATTTGTAAGTCCTTGATTTTGCTGTAGGCTCCAAATACACAGACACACACGGAGCAAAATCCAGCTGATGCCTTGCTTAGATTCTGCAGGTGGCAATTTAGAAAATAGTTTGATTTCACAGATCTGATCTCTCTCCCTCTTTACACAACCATGTAGGCTTGCTGCCACTGCTGAAGTTGGGGAGATGCACTGGAAGTTCTACTTCAAGCTCTACTGCTTCCTGGACACGGAAAATGTCCCAAAAGATAGCGTGGAATTTGCCTTTATGTTTGAGCAGGTAAAAGACAAAGGTTCTGTTTTGAGGCACTTTTAAGAGGACAAAAAAAAGCAAGAGATCTAGGCAGCACAGAGAGAGTTTTGATTTTGCTTCTCTTCAACTAAATGCACTACTACTCAAGCATCAAGAGCAAAGGAAGCAGTTCAGTGGTCAAAATAGGCCTATCCTGACATAAGTGAAGCACATATGATTTCTCAAGTGTTTTGTTTCTTATTTCTGCATTACTTGTCAATTGCTTTCTGTACAGTGGTAGAAAAATGCATAACTGGGTCTAAGCTGCATAAAAAAGAATAATACTTGCTTTTAATTTTTGTCTTCTTAAACCATTTTCTGAAGAAATTGTAAGAAATAAAGGGAAAAAAAGTGTAGCTGTCAACAAATTAATTAGAAAGAGACTCATGCTGGCAACTGTACAGAACTAATTGAGCAATAGCCTTTTATCTTTCCAAAAACTGATTGTTTCATAGGTACCATAGTATAATCAGTCCAGTCTCAGCAGTAACTCTAAGACATCTATGATGAACAGAAATTCACTTAATGGACATGCTGAGCTCAGAATGAAGCTACATTGCAAAACATAAAACAAGTTAAATTGATTTATAATGAAAATTAAATGCATCAGCAGCTGGATTTCTATTATATCAATCCCTGTAGTTACTCAGAAACTCACTGATGGCATTTATTGCTGTTGATTGACCTTCTCCTGTTCTACTATATTGCAAATGATTAAAAATTCTTCCAGCAGTCAGCTTCTTTCAGGTGGGCACTAGACACAGATAAAGATTTCTGTATAAGGTTAAGATTTCTGTTTTCTGGCTCTTTGCAATGCCAAGACGCTGACATTCTGTTGGTGAACAAGACTGATGGGATCAAGAACTGACATACCTCAATTTTCATACATATGAAGGGTTTTCCCCTTCTACATCTACCCTGCAATGGAGCATTTCTTCCTTGTTCAGTTTAGGTTTTAAGGCACCCTATTACATCACGAGCCTCCCAAAAGTCTCCTTCCAGAGCCTGCTACTGTAGCTCAGTCCAGAACTGCTTATTGTTGGCTGAAGGATCAGGGCAACAGGTTGCCTTAGAAACACAGACATTCTGTCTGTCTGCTGTTACCTCTAGAGGAGTCATCCGGTGCCTCTCTCCGGGATCAAGTTCAAACAGCAAGAAGGAAATCTATGAGAACTCTGCATCCAATCTGCTACGTTACATTATTGGCTTAAGAGGCAGATTCAGGCAGTTTTCTGTGTGAACAGCTACAACAAGTACATTTGCTGGAGCAGATTGTTTTCACGCAGCATTCTGTGCTGACTAGTATTTAGCCAAATACTTTAAGTCTTGCCAAAACCAGTAGTGTTTGGTATAAAGCATGACATTCAATCCCTACCAGCAATATTACAGCAATACCTTGAAGAGGTAACATTACATTCTAACATCAATTCTGTTCTATTTTTTCTAATTATCTGCTTTTGATGTCAGTCATCAACTTTTTTCAGACAATTATGAAAATTCCCTTTTGTCATCAGTTTTAATTTTGCAGTCTCCCATTATTTTAAAGGCTCAATCCTCTAATAATCATAAGGCACTGAAGAAAATCTTTTAGTTCTTCTTCCTCATTAAAATATTGGCCTCCCATTTCTAAAAGACAGCTCTTTCTTCTGCATGTGTACAATCTCAAGTAAGCCATTTTGCATGTTTAAAGGCACATTTTGTACACCTAAACAAACTAGTTGTTACTTAGCTGTGAATTATCTCTGGGTGTTTACTAAACTTGCAATTCCTGGATCTCCAGACATGATGTGTGTTTGTTTCCTCTACTATTGTCATATGAAAGAAAACACCTAGCCAGCTGCACATTTCCACAGGTTTGAATGAGTGTGCAGAGAGCTGGGATTTTGCAGAATCTTCTTGGTTCAGAATCTCATCCCTGATGCTACAGAGCACTGTAATATGTAGACATTGTACTAATTTGATTTGGGATCCATTGAAGATTTATAGCTTCCCCTCAGTAAAATTACAAAGCTGTCCTAGAGCTTGGCTTGTTTGGCTGGAAACATCAGTTTTCACAGCTAGATTATTGATAGCAGTAAGCAAAACTAGAGACCCGTTTCTTCCTAATGCCCCTGAACATAGAGTTTCTCCTCAATCAGATGTTTAGTTCCTGTTTTCTCCCCTTTACATTTTATTTTCCTTTTTCATAGTTCAGTTACTCTTAGGTACAGGAGCTCACTAAAAGCTGTCCTAGTAAAAGTAATTCCCATTTAGCAGGTTCCTCAGTTGCCTTGCAGTTCTTCTGGTAAACCCAGTCTTACCCAGTTTAAATTTGCCAAGAGATTTACCCCATTTGATTTATTTAATGGATCATTTATTTCAGGTCCTGAGTTTGCCTGAGAGTAAATCTACTCCCCTTGTTTTCTCATATTTCTTTCAAAGGCTGCTTTATAAAAAGCTACGTTTTTTTCCTCTTGGCAGGCTCACGAAGCAGTGATTAAAGGACATTATCCTGCTCCTGAGGAAACCCTCCAGGTCCTTGCAGCTTTGCGCCTTCAGTACCTTCAGGGAGATTACACTGTGCACACCACCGTACCAGAACTGGAGGAAGTCTATCCCTTGCAAAAGCTGAAGTCTAGGATTACACAGTCGACCAAAACATTTACTGTGTCAGAGAAGGCCGAGAAGAAACGAGCCAGCTTTCTTGAAGGAACACTGCGGAGGAGTTTCCGCAGTGGCTCTGTCAGCAAACAGAAGGTTGAGGAGGATCAGATGTTAGACATGTGGGTCAAAGAGGAAATCTCAGCTTCCAGGACTAGTATTATTGACAAATGGAAAAAACTCCAGAGGATGAATCAGGAGCAGGCCATGGCAAAGTACATGGCTTTGATTAAGGAATGGCCTGGCTATGGTTCAACGCTCTTTGACGTAGAGGTAAGACCATATGAACATTCAGACTACTTACTTACACTGTATAGGTGATGATTTCATTCCAGGGCAGTGAAACCATAAATACAGTATCACAATGCTCAGACAGCTGATGTAATAAACTTTGAGCTATTAAAAGCCTACTCCCATTAGCAAGCACTGTGGCTATTTAAATCCACCAGTTAACTATAAAATAGAGGGACAGAATGCTGTCCTGATGGGCTGCAAACAAGTATACGAAGTGTAAAAGGCTACATTCAAAGAGGGACAAGCAATATGCACTTCATAACAAATTAAATTATTTTAATCTGGTTACAGACAACATCAACAGTAAGTGTTGTGTGACTCCTGCTGTTCCCCTTGCTGTTAATTTACATTTTTTTCTCTAGTGTAAAGAAGGGGGATTCCCACAGGAGTTGTGGCTTGGAGTCAGCGCTGATGCAGTTTCTGTCTACAAGCGTGGGGAAGGAAGGCCTCTGGAGGTGTTCCAGTATGAACATATCTTGTCATTTGGTGCTCCACTTGCCAACACCTACAAGATTGTGGTGGATGAAAGAGAACTGCTTTTTGAAACTAGTGAGGTAAGAGCAAGGTAGTTTTGTTATTGTGGCCTTCCTGTTCTGATAGTCAGGCCACTTAGTGATTCAAGTAATGGCTGCAAATGTCAGAGATTTGTTCAAGATCCTTGTAAAGCTAAAGGGAAGACAGAATGACATGGATAGAAGTGCTGAGTATTTTTATTTGTTTAACTGCAAAAGGGTTTTGTTGAAAGCTTGACAGTTTTATATTGTTAGTGTCCAAAGAAATTCATTCACACACTGTTACCTTACTAAGAACTGTGCTCTTTGTGCTCTTGGCAGGTGGTTGACATTGCAAAGCTGATGAAAGCTTACATCAGTATGATCGTGAAAAAACGCTACAGCACCTCTCGATCCGTGAGTAGTCATGGAAGTCAGGGCAGCTCCAGGTGAAAACAAAACCAGTTCTACTGCGCCCTAAATAGAATATGTCGCTCCTTGGCCTCAGAACGACCTGGGGACATTGATCACCTTCGTTGACAAGCTAACCAAGAACCAGAGTTTCAACGGAAAATATCTTCAGACAATGTTTTAGAGAGACCACAGTGGGGGCAGGGGAAAATCAGCTGAAATAGTCACATACTAGAACTGCTGGCTCATTCAGAACTTTCCAAAGCATTATTACCTTCAGTTGATATAACAAATGCCTTAAGACTCGATCCACTGCAATACAAGCAGTAATAAGTGCCTTACAATATTAAGCCTAACTTGTATTGTCCTAAAATTGCTGATAAAAGTCAAGAGGATTTCCTTTGTCCTTTCAGAACACTGAAAACAAAGTTATATTCATCCATTCTGCACTAATCTACTGGCCTGTATACAGGTGGGAAGGGGGAGGGAAGAAGAGCAAGGTATATTTTTTTGGAGCGCTGCTGGCAGCCTTCCTGATGGACGCCAACACTTTGTTTCCCCTTGCTTCCGTGGATGTGCACATTGTGCATGCCTATTTGAGCTGTCAGTAAAATTTGACAAATTTTATTCTGTATTTCACAAGTCTTTTGAAGCAAAGGGAATAAGTATGTGCAATGGTGTAAACAGTCTTTCTGTACATTTTAATAGTTCAGAGTTATAGTTGTTACAGTTGTATGGTTACTTTACAAGCAGTTTTATTAACAAGTAAATTCCAAAATTTTCATACATTGATTTTACTATTGCAAATATGTATTACCATATAAGTAGCAGAAGTCTGCATTCTGTATCTGCTGTATGATAAAGAGAGATGTAGCTGAGAATATTTATAGACTACCCTAATATGGAAATACAGTTATCAGTTCAATTCTCCATAATGTCAGCTTAAGTTTTTAATATTAATTTTTTCTTTGAAAGACATCACTGTTTTATATTTCTGGCTGGACCCTTCAACCCAGACTGACTGCCAAAGGCCAGAGCCCTCCAGAGATGACTAGAGAACGCAACGTTATGCAATGCAACTGCTTTAGTACAGAGTTCTCTATTTTACCTGGTTGCCTGATGAAGGTTCTTGACAGTACCCTGTAAATAAATTGGGGAATATCAGCTAATAATAATGATTTGATTTTGGACTTTTATTTTTGTACAGAAATACTGTAATATAAGGCAAAACTTTGTTCAAAGGTATCTTTTTGTCCACAGCAAAAANAAAAAAAAAAAAAGAAAAAAGAAACCTGAAAAACCTTACTGTTGTTAAAAACCTCAGCCTTTAAGGAATCATGCCTACTTACTGGGAAAAAAAAGTCCAGCAATAAAGAAAATATATGTAACATGCTCTGTTTTTATTTCATACTGAGTCAGACTTGCAACAAAACCCTAATTTCCTCTGTCTTCTCAGGAGTCAAGCCTACAGCATAGGCTACATACACGTGTGTGTGTGTGTGCTTTTGCTTGGAAAGGTGCATGTGCTGCGTGTTTTTCTGGGGCAGGTGCCCTTGTCCATGCCGTGTGTCTTTATATGACATGGGGGGAAGGACTGTTGAGCAATTCCATGCCACAGGGAACGTGCAAGTAAAGCTTTTGCTATTTATGTAGCCCTGGTGGAAGATGGCTTGTTTTTATTAGCCAGCCACATCATGGCAGTGCAGCATGCACTGCCCTCATAGCGTACCTAGCCTTTGTAGACTACAAGGTTTGCTCTGAGAAATCCTCCACCCTCCTCCCACTGCCAGATACTTTCAGTCACTCCATCTGTGACACCACCCCTCAGTCCCTAAAGGCTTGCTAAATCACACTACTGATTTCATATCCCTACCCTCCCAGAAAAAGTGAACTTAATTTAAGGAAGCCAAGAAGAATGAAAGAAACTGTAACTTCAGTATGCACAGAGTATCTGAAACTGACTTTTTTTTTTTTTAATTTTTCCCACATGCAAGTTGTTTAGAAAGAATTTAGCTGCTCCTAGCAAGGCATCCTAGGAATGACATAATTTATACATTTCAGCCAGCACAGCAAAAAAGTTCAATTTTGCCTATGTGTAAACATGCTCAGAGAAGTCCCTGCAGATCACCATAATCAGTAATTGGTAAGAAACTCTGGTGACAGTCTTGTACAGGAATACAGTCTTGAGAAGCAGACACCACTACCTGATTCATTTGCCTCCTGACTGACTTCTGGATGCTCTCAACCATTAGGAGGCATGTTTGCTCTTGGTCAGTACACAGAAGGGCCTGTCACTACATCACTGTAATTAAGAGCTTCTCTTCGTTCTTGCCGAGTCTATCAACCTGCCATGCAAATCTTAGTCCAATTACTGTTACTGAGGCAAAGGAAAAAAAAAAGATAATTGTTGATACTCAACAGAAAGAACGCACAGATTATCAAAATAAATACAACATAATAGACACACCTGGGTTTGGAAGTGAGAATGCCTCTCTGTGCACTTGGAGCTGGCCCCAATTGTGGTACTGCCACTCATTCCCCTCTGGAAGATCTGCCACCCCCAGGCAGTTACATCAACTATGTCAAAAACCCTCTGGGAGCGCACACTGGGTTCCTGCACCCTTGGACTGCACCTGGTGGAATACAGCCATGCAGAGGAGAGCCCAGGAGCCAGCCAGGCACCCTGCAAGAACACAAGGCTGGGCAGAAACCATGCAGTCAGGCCTGGGAACAGTGTCAGTTGCAATGGAAATAAAGTTGTATAGCTTCATCTTAGTACGCCCTTAAATCATAAAATTGCAGAATGGTTTGGGTTGGAAGGGACCTTAAAGATCATTTAGTTCCAACCCCCTTGATGTGGGCAGGGACACCTTCCACTAGACCAGGTTGCTCAGAGCTCCATCCAGTCTGGCCTTGAACACTTCCAGATATGGGGCATCCACAGCTTCTCTGGGCAGCCTGTTCCAGTGCCTCACCAGCCTCACAGTAAAGAACTTCTAATATCTAATCTAAACCTGCCCTCTCTCAGTTTGAGGCGATTCCCCCTTGTTCTGTCATTACATGGCCTTATAAAAACTCCTGCTCCAGCTCTCTTGTAGTCCCCTTTAGGTACTGGAAGTGTGCTCTAAAGCCTCCCTAGAGCCTTTGGAGTTGGGTGGAATAACCCCAACTCTCCCAGCCTGTCTTCATAAAAGAGGTGCTCCATCCCTCTAATCATCTTTGTGTCCCTCCTCTGGACTTAGCTGACCATGCCTTAATTCCTCCTACATCTTCAAGCTTCTGTCTAGCACTTGCCCTGTGCCTCATAATACAATACATCCATTTGTCAGGGTGCCAGAATTCTTAATAAACTTAATTACAGAAGCTATGCAGAGGAAATTGCTTCACCCCAGAAGTGTTGCATCAGAAAGCTGGGTTTCAAGCCCCACGTTTCTGAGGCATTACACGTACTCACAGGTCTGCACCAGCACAAATGCCCACCGCAGGCACGCTACAGCCCTGCCTGTCATGCTGGCCCAAGTCCATTTCACAGAAACATGGCCAGAACAGTGTCAGCTTTTTCAATGCTGACAGACTATTTCTCACAGCACATGCACTCCACATCATTTACGGCTCTGTGAAGTAATGACAAAAGGATACCAACCACATATGACAGCACTGTCCTGAATAAAACTAATTCTTTGTGGAGCCCGGCCCTGGAAAGTCACTGCATTTCACGCCACAACCTGCCACATCACCGCAACAGACACGAGGCCTTTGGTGCAATACAAGAAGTCCCCATGCCACAGCAGCCCTGAGAAGCCAGCAGAAGAGGGCAGCAGCGATCCAAGGAAGTGAACTATACAGCGAGTGGTTCCACCTGTAGTATGAATTTACCTGGTCTTTATCAAGAGGTTGGGGTAGGAGGAGGGACAGGGAGGGAGTCTTCTCATTATTCTTGCTCTCCACCTGTCACAAAAAAACTGTCTCAGGTCGCTCAAAGAATCACCAGCTAACAGGTACCAGCAAAAGTAGGTTTAATATTAAAGTGAAAGTATGACAAAATTCGTTTAAAGGTTTGCCCTACTACTTACTATGTGGTTCAAGCACACAGAGAAAAATCGGACTAAAATATGAAATCAATCAATCTAAACCTAAAATCAACCAAAAGTAATCTACATGGAAGCTGGGGATCGAAAAAGGGTAAGAATGAGAAAGGGTAAGGATAAAAAGGAATGAGGGAGACCTACCCATTGAGTCACATGGTTCACAGTGGACCCCTTTGCCAAGTTTAGTCTCAGATGTGACCAGTGGTTTAGGCCTAAAGGTTTAAACAGCACTTAAACTTAACAGCACTTTACTGATAGCCTAATTTAAACAATTTAACAAAAGATTCTACAGAATTCACTACAGGCATGGCAGTAACACACCTACAGGCCTAACTAACTTACTAATCTAACATATTTAAGAATCTAAGAGACCAATCTTCATAGTACATTTGCAGTATTTCCCCATCCATGCTACCACAATCAGATGTCTAGGTACAGTGCCAGTATCCAGTTTTCTCTAGCTAGGCATCACTTTGCCCCTCCTCATTAGGAACTTCTCAGTTTACTAAACCTAACATTGCACCCATGTCCTTTCCACAGATTGCCACAAAGAATTTCTGCCTTTTACCTTCAAATGCAATTACCACTTTAGTACTGACCCTTGCCAAATCACAGATACATAATCTGCCCTCATCCAGCCTTTGCTGTGGAGACCACTGTTTGTAGCACTCTCCCTACAGCTGGGGGTGCACTTCTGGCTACTTAGGCAGCAAACATTCTCCATGCTCAACTGCTGTCAGTTTTCCATGTCCCACACTTATTCCCACTCAGAGAATCTTGATCTCTTGAACTACAGCTTCTAAACCATGCACAATGCTGAACATCAACTGCTGGCAGATCACTCACATAGCTGCATCTGAAAAAAGTAAGTTCATAAAGTCAATAATCAAATGCATCTAATTCCTTTCCACAATATTTAAGGCATTGTGCAGTTTTACAACAATACTAATGTTTTCATTTAGATTCTTTCTACAAATAAGGCCAAAATGTCCAAACTTGCTGATTCACAGTGATTTTGATTCTTCCTTGCCAATGACAACTCCTGTATGAGCTTACCTGTTTCGTAAATTCTAAACAATTGCAAGATTCAGAAAGGTTGCTGGCCTGCTTGGCCTGCTCTCAGGCAAAGTTGACCGAAGAGGGGAGCTAAACCTATAAAGTCATTATCGACTCTCCACCACATATAATCAAACAGGTAATGACATCTAAAAGATTACAGTAATTAGGTCCAAAATTAGATCCTTGAAAATCAATTATTCTTACTGATCTTTTACATGGCATGATTATACAGACAAGAAGATCAACATAGTTTGGTATTAAACACCTGTAAATTGTTGCATAAATATTTTATGAGATTGCTGTACAGTGCTATTTCTGGGCTGAAAACACTTGTTTTAAGTGGCTTAACTGGCTCTGACCATAGCTGTTGAGCCATACATTTTCTTCTTTAAATTCCCTTGTCCCAAGTCCTAAACAGTTGTATCAGAAATACTATTCTTTCTAATAACTCATATAAATGTTTATAATTGCTAAAATAAGTGTATATAACTGCTACATTAGCTCAATTCTATAAAACTTGGATTCAAAAAAAGAACAACACTGCATTTGAGCATGGAATATTTACTACTGTCCTCACACACTTTTACCAAACAAAAAGGAACATCTGATGTGGGAGATATCAGAGCTTCCTGATCATGATCTCTACTACAGAAAATATAAAATTGAAGCATTATTCTTCCATACATTGCTTCATTGTTGAGTTCTGCTCTTAAAGCTTTGAGTTCATGGGCATTAAGCAGCATAAACTCTAGCAGTGAGGAAAAAAATCCCAAATACTAACATTTCTGAATAAGAAGCAGCATCAACACTCATGTATTTTTGTCACTTGTGTTAAATTTTTCACCTTATACCACCTGGTATGATGCACCTTGTACAGGGTTTGCATGGCGAGGTTCTGGTAGCTGTGGGGGGAAGAAGGAGGGGAACTACAGGGGTGGCTTCTGTGAAAAGCTGCCAGGAGCTTTCCCTGTGTCTGCAGAGCCAATGCCTGCCAGCTCTGAGACAGACCTGCTGCTGGCCAAAGCCAAGCACATCAGTGAAGGTGATAGCACCTTTGGGATAACATAGTTAAGAAGGGGAAAAACCCTGCTGTGCAACAGCAGGTGGGAGACAGTAATGAGAACATGTGGGAGAAACAACACTGCTAGCACAAAGGTGAGTGAAGAAGGAAGAGAGGATGTGCTCTGGTCACTGCAGCAGAGATTCCCCTGCAACCCGTGGCGCAGCCCATGGTGGGGTAGCTGTCCCTCTGCAGCCCATGGAGGTCCATGGCAGAGCAGAGATCCACCTGCAGCCAGTGGAGGAGCCCGTGCTGCAGCAGGAGGATACCCAAATGAAGCTGTGACCTTGTGGGAAACCCACACTAGAGCAGCTTTAGTGGCAGAACTTGTGACCCCACAGGGGACCCACACTGGAGCAGCCTGTTTCTAAAGGACTGCAGCACACGGAAGGGACCCTATGCTGGAGCAGGGGAGGAGTGTGAGGAGTCCTCCCCCTGAGGAGGAAGGAGCAGCAGAGACAACATGTGATGAACTCACTGCAGCCCCCATTCCCTGTTCCCCTGCACCACTGTGGGGAGGAGGAGGATGAGAAGTCAGGACTAAAGTTAAGCCTGGGAATAAGGGAGGCAGGGGGGGAAGGTGTTTGCAAGGAGATTTTAAGATTTGGTTTTTCTTCTCATGATTTGATTGGTAATTAAACTAATTTCCCAGCACTGAGTCTGTTTTGCCTATGACGGTAACTGGTGATTGATCTCTCCCTGTCCTTATCTTGACTGCTGAGCCTTTCATTATATTTTCTCTCCTCTGCCCAGTTAAGGAGGGAAGTTACGGAGTGGCTGTGTGGACATTTGGCACACAGCCACGGACAAGCTACCACATAGTTTTAGTTTACAAGGTCAATCAGGTCCCACGTATTCCAGCTGCCCAAAAGATAAATATTTCAGTGGAACACAAGAGCATTTTGAAATGCACAGACTTGTACATAAAATACTTTAAAGATGTGTCACAGTCCTAGTTGTATTTTGCATATCACAGGACAACACTTAATGAGCTCCTGCTCCGTAGTTAAATATGATGATATTTTACAGTTAAATAAAAGAACAAAGAGCTCGGGATGTAGTTCCAAACATATTCCTCAACAGAGACCTCAGGGATGCCACAAAGGCTAAGAGGGTGTGCATCAAAGGAGAAAACTGTTTGCCAATTATTAATTGGAAAGTTATTTTACACTTAAATGGTAACTAGAAAAGACATCAGAGTTTAGTGAAAAGACACAGGAGAAATTCCACAAAAGCACGCATGAAGCTTCAGGACAAAACAGGATTAACTAGAAGTGCATGGCATGTATGTCACCTATGACACCAGTCTTTAAAGAGTTTTAAGGGATCTAGGCAACTAGACTTCCAATGTTAGCTACTCAATATTATAATAAAGCATATCATTAGTGGACACCCAAAGAAATATGATCTATTGGGAAGAGGCAGCATAGGTTCTGATTAATAAAGCTCTGCCCTAGGAAGTCTGCTGAAGTTCTTTGACAGATCTCTGAATGAGGGCAGTCTGTTTTACCTGGATTTCAAAAAGGGTTTTGGCAAAATTCATCACCTAAGGCTTAAAAGAAGCTATGTATCAACATAAGAAGCTCTGATGCAGATAAATACTTGGCTACAAGATAGGGAACAGACAGTAAGAGCAAACAATCCATTCCAAACAAAGGAAGGAGATCATTCCTGAGGTTTGGGAGAGGCTCTAAGATCTTCAACCAACTGAACAGTGAACTGGAGAAATGATGAAGAGCAAGCTTAGAGTTTAGTGATGACATCAAGTTACTCAGGAAAGTCAGGATAAGGGAAGACTAAAAAAACCTGCATGACTTTACGAAACTGAGTAATTGTCCAATGAAATGGCAAATAAATTCCAAGTAGATAAAGTGAGGCGGGTGAAGTGAGGGGGGAAGGCCAGTACCAGAATGAGCTGTATGGCAGGCTCTGAAGTGAACATTAGCACTTAGGGACAAAATGGTGACATTTCATTAGTTACAGAAAAAAAATGAAAAATAAAAAAAAAGGAAAGCAGTCCTTAGAAATTGTTACAAAAGCAAACCACAGTGCAGTGTTATGAAACTATTCAAATCTATGATCTGTTCCTACTTCAAACAAATGCAGAGATGATGTGACTAGAACCACACAAGAAAGTTATTTCTTGTTGAGAAATCTTCTTATTTCAGTTACAGAACTGAAAAAAATTCAGGAAAAGGGAAGATGGATATTCAAAGTCATACCTTATTAAGAGTGACTAAGACACTTCAGCCTCAAAGCAGAGACAAGTTAGAAAGTGCCATGGGGATGACTGGACACAGAGTCAATAATCGTGCACTAATTATGGGTCATTTCTAGGACAAGGGAAGCAATTGTTCCCCTCCCTCTACCATTTGTGAGACAACACATGGAATACTTTATCCAGTTTGGGACAACCCAAGACAAGACAGACGCTGACGTACTGGAAGGAGTCCGGAGGGCCCCTGGAAGGTCAGTGGCACACAGCTGATGACACAGAAGGAAAGGCTGGGAGAGCTGAGTTTGCTCACTCTGGAGGACAGAGGCTAGCGGGGATCTGGTTGCAGAGTACCTGATGTGTGGTTAGAGAATGGATGGGGACAGAGCCCTCGCCTACAAGGTGCAGAACTAAATTAGAGGAAATGGGTGAAACAAGAAATTTTGAATAGATGATAAGAAAATATTCTTCACAATGAATGTGGCCAAATGTACAAACAGGATGCCCAGAGTGCATTGCAGAATCTCCAGCCCTCAGAGACGTTCAGAGCTAATCTGGGCAAGACACAGAGCAAAACGTCACAGCCAAGTAACAGGGGTGCTGAGTGTGTATGTGGAGAGAAAGATCAGACCCAATGTCTTAAAGGTGTTTGTTTCAAACTAACCTAGTGTGTGATCCTGTGATGAAATGAAGCTAATGGAAAACCAGCTTAAACAGAAAAGAAAAAGGAGGGAAAATCATTCCATTTTGAGCTGGAATCCTTAACTGAATTCAATAGTTACTCCATGATGACATCAGCATTTTCAAACGTATTTCAGAAGCATTAGAATGCTTTGATATTTGTAAGCTCCTTTGAAACAACCATTTACAAAGCCTTCTCCTTGGTTTTCATCCATCATTTACACTGTAGTCCCGGGCACCAGACCCTCAGTCCCGACCCTAATCCTGTGCATTACAGCTCACACATGCAACTGTGCACTGGTTGCTAGTCCTAGTTTTTCCCATCCCAAACTCAAACTGCACACAAACCCTTTAAACCCTGGCAGGCAAAACATCAAAGTACAGGAAGATCAAAGCCAGCCGACCTATTTACTACTATTTTTTTCTGAAAAAGACATATAAACTTTCAATGGTTGGGAATGAAGCATCCATTTCTTCTCTCACACTAATGTTTATACCAGAGTGCTTTTAATTAAATCATTCATATAAACCAAGCCCAAGAAAAATCAACAGTGAAAAAATAACTGGCATCCATCAAGCATT
The DNA here is from genome assembly GCA_013397865.1 of Struthidea cinerea. Classification (NCBI taxonomy): domain Eukaryota; kingdom Metazoa; phylum Chordata; class Aves; order Passeriformes; family Corcoracidae; genus Struthidea; species Struthidea cinerea. The sequence goes on from VZTI01004412.1 coordinate 705,515, forward strand.
CTTTTTTTTCCATTAGCTAAATTACAAAACCTATTCTGGAAGAGCTTTTCACTAATTTCTGTTCATTTCCTTCCGGGTATAGATCAGGAAAGCAGAGACCAGTAATCTAGAGTGGATGCAAGTCTAATCAAAATCCAAAAGAGTTCCCATATCTGTAGTCTACCCTTTCCACTGAAATCTCACCTTGTCCTCCCCACCCCAGATTCCATCCCCCCTTTTCTGAGGAGAGGGGGAATTTTTGAACTCCAGTGACTGAAGGGAGTGTCACAGAGAGTAAAAATTGGGAGCAGGGAGAACATACAATCATCCTCAAATGTTTAAAAAAAGAAGTGGAATATTGGTAAGGGAGGATTGCCTCAAATTTGCCACGGTTATAATCCTTGGGGCAGTGGGATTATGTTGCCATTATTCTACAGCTGGTTAAGCCCAAATTTTAACATTTTAACCCCAGTGTGCTTTCTAACTATCCCATGGTCACTTTAAAAGTGCATGAGGAACATCTGAGCCCTTTCCAGGCTTACCTAATAACTGTTTGGAGTTAGCTAGATTTGGATGCTGGATAGGACTGCCCACATTACTGAAATAACTGAATGCTAGCAAGGGAAAGCAATTTGCCGCTGGCTAAACTGGGGATGGTTTTTGCAAGTTATGGGCAGTGCTCACTAGAGCAGCAGCTTGGCATCCAGCAACGACATGAAAAAAGGGTAAGTATAGGAGAAAATCCCTTGTTTGTGCCCATCTCTCTACCTCCCTTTCCTTGCAAGAAGACTGTTTTTACTCCTGCGGACTGTTAAGATTCCCTGCTAAGATTCCCTCTACTCCCACTTTCAAAACCAGGGAAGCAAACAACTACTACTCAGCCCAGGAAAGCATGAGATGCCCAAGTGACAGTGGGAGGAGTGCTCAGTAACCGTGAGCAGCTGCTTGCACACACAGCAGACAGCTGCCTGCTTTCCAGCACAGGGACAACACCCTGTTTTGACGAAGTCTTTTTAAGACAAATTTTTATTCATCAGCACAAAACTGAAGCAAGAGAACAAAGTGTTTCTCCAGCCTTGCTGCAAGTACTTCCCTTTCTTTTCCATGTGTGTTTTAGGTTACTAGAGGAGCCTGTCTCTTTCCTTTTGCTCTCCTTCACAGACAACAATCACATTTTAGCTGGGCTTAATTATTCAGGTTGGTCTGCCTGGATCCAGGTTCTTAGACATAAGAGCATAGAAGGATAACCAATTAGCATAAAACTCAAATGTCCTTTAGAAAAATGTTAATTGCCTGTGTAGAATAACATTCTGTATGTTTCCTCTCAGGTGCAACTCATATGCTATAGAGAGCATGTGGAATAAGAAAAATAGATTAAATCCTTTCCAAGGCTATTTGGTGAAAACACACAGTAGACTTGGAATCCACAGTCAATGTTACAACTTAATGTTGTGATTTTATTTTGTCTTCTTTTGCCTCAGAGAAAAAAAAAGACACGTTGACCTTCAAGTGAGTATGACTCCTTTTCCCGTTAAAAAAACATTGTAACAGGGAGTAACTCAAACCAGAAACAGGTGTCAACTCCCAATCCAAAATTATTCTTCTTGCTCTTGTAGTAAAAATTATTTTATTTTACACACTTTATCCTGTGAAACACCTTCAACAATTCCAATTTTTGGCTCTTCTTATTCAGCAACAGATGCTCGAGTGACAATTCTCACCAGGCATGATCCCCAGAATTCAGCTTCCCAGCAGTCACATCAGCTATCACGCACATCACCAGCTTGAACATACTGCCACGCTTCCATCCGGAGCCTGGGGCTGGCCAGATTAAGTAGCACTGCAGATGACAGGACAGCATGGTATAGATTTTGAGTATGTTTCTTGGATATTTAACATGCAGATATAAGCCATCAAACTCCCATAGGCTCCTTTGTGGTCTTAGAAGCTCCCAGCATTATGACAATGGCAACTTACTTCCTGGTTTTTGGGGTTTTTTTGAGGACTCTGGGGACTGTTATCATAGAATCATGGAATCACAGAATGTCAAGGGGTTGGAATGGACCTTAAAGATCACCTAGTCTCACCTCCCCTGCCATGGACAGGGACACCTCCCACTAGTCCAAGCTGCTCAAGGTCTTATCCAGCCTGGCTTTGAATGCTGCCAGGGATGGGGCATCCACAACATCCCTGGGCAGCCTGTTCCAGTGCCTCACCACCCTCACAGTACAGAATTTCTTCCTAATGTCTAACCTAAATTTCCCGTCTTTCAATTTGAACCCATTACTCCTTGTGTCCTATCACTGTAGCTCCTGACAAAGAGTCCCTCTCCCTGTAGGCCCCCTTGAGATACAGGAAGGTTGCTATGAGATCTGAGCGCAATCTCCTCTTTCCCAGCCCCAGCTCCCTCAGCCTGTCTTCGTAGGGAAGGTGTTCCAGCCCTCTTTTCAACTTGGTGGCCCTCCTCTGGATGCGCTGCAACTGCTGCTTGGCTGTGGCATATATACGAGAAGAACATGAAGGACAAGTCTCACTGGCAACACCTTCCGGTGGGCTTCACCCTCCCAAATCTAGAAAGCAGCTGGCTTGCCCAGCCTTCCCCTAGCAGGGAACCAGAAGGCTCATCCCGGTCTGTCCTGCGGCCGGGAGAACTCCTGCCAGGGGCGGCAGCCTCGGGCCCGCCAGCTCCCGGCACTCCT
>VZTI01004412.1:708716-773496 GCA_013397865.1 Struthidea cinerea
CCTGCCCTCCTCTCCCGATCGCCCTTCGCGGGGAGCTGACCCGCGCCCCCAGTCCTCCATGCTAAGGAAGGTCCTGCTTTTCGCTTCACCTGCGCCGCGGCATTCCCTGCCCCCAGCCGCCGCTCCGGGTCTGGCCATGGCCCTCGCGCTGAGCGCATCTGCTTGGTCGGGTTCTTTCACCCTCGGTGTCTGCCCCAGCCCCGCACACACACACGTTCTGCCCCCATTTCCCACAGCATGATGTGCGATGATGATGAGGAGGAGTCTCAGATAGAAGCTGAGCAGGGCGGCTGCAGGACACCCCGCCGAGAACTCTCATTTGTCACAGCCGAGATGAGCCGCGGGCCCGCATTTTTGTGCAGCTTTTGAAACCTGCTGGAATCAGGCCCCGAGCCCATCGATAGTGCTGTGCTGATGCCCTGGTCCACTACTTTAGAGTTCACTTTGGGTATATGCACTTTTCCAAATTGGTGGCCCAGTTAGTGGAGTCTTTGTGGGGACAGCCGGAATGTTACTGCAGTTCACCAGTTCTCTGTTTGGGCTAAGTTTTTTGTAGTCGGAGACAGTTTTGTCAAATAAAGGCCAGAGATTAGCATAGGGATGTGTTGTTGTGTTTGTCATGTCGCCTGTTAATTTCTGTAGGAAAAAACTTGTCTTTCTATGTGAAACTTCTTCAGGGCTTTCCCCTGATCTTGGGTTTTGTCAATGCCTATGTTTTTTGCTTTCTGATCTAAAATGTTGCTGTATGCCTGCTTGATCATGTAGAGTGATTTATAAATTAGTGCTCTGTCTAATAATACTGCAGAGGCTCTTAAGACTGAATAGTTTTTCCTTTCCTGTGGAAAGGAACTGCCTTCTTTCCTCTTAAGCGAATAAGAGGTAAACAAGCAGTGCAGTGGATTAATAGCAAACTCCTCTTGGTTCTCTATAACCCTAACAATGTGATGTTTAGGTTCTCTATAACCCTAACAGTGTGAGGTCCAAGTCATAGAAAGAAAACTTTCTGTAGCTTTGTGCTGCACAAGAAAATCTCTGCAAATATTTTCAAAAACGTTTTATCCTCTTTGATCCCAGGAGCAGAATGTGCGTGATGTCTAATTTAGGTTGACTTTTATTATCCATCTTGCTCTTAAGTATCCATGGTAAATCCTTCCATTGAGAAAGTTACATGGTTTTGCTCTCATTTTCTGCATACTTTAGAGGTCACCTGTTCTTTCAGCCATTTCGAAGAGACATAGTGCTTCATGTTTCTTTTCAACGTGGCTCTGATAAGATTTTCAGGGACAACATCTAGCAGAATACATTTCCATGTCTCAAGGAACAGTAGCTGCTGAGCAACCTGATGGCTATTATTTTGCGAAATTTGATCAAAAGCAAGCTGTAAAATGCCTGCATTATTCAATGCCTGTAGGAAGTCTCCTTCGGTAGTCTTACTGGCAGCTTGCGATGTGATCAGTATTTGAAATTATTTTATCAAAATTCAGTGTTCACTCTACCTCATTACTTTCAAGATTAGTCAGAATAGCAAAAGTCAGGGCACGGATTGCTCATTTTGGGGGTATCGTATCTCAGAAGGAAGTTTGCTCTCCTAGTGCCAGGGAGTTTTGAGAGGTGTAGACAAACTAGGAAATGTGTAGAAGCAGGAGTGATGACCAGTAAACTTCTGTGGTGTGAGAACATCAGGAAAGATCTCATTAGCAAACTCACGAAATCTGACACTTTGAAAATGAAACAGTCATTTAACTCTAAGGTCATATTTCCCTGCTTTGGTGTTGGCATAGTGAGTGTTTGCAGCGCAGTGTGTTTGCTGCGTCTCCTTTTCTTGTTTGAGAACCAGCTGGTCAGTTTGGTTACTGATGACTCAGTCGCTACTGCTTCAGGACTGGGAACAAGTGTCCACCCCTGCTGCCTGTGAAGTCTCTCTTAGCAGGGCTTTGTGCCAGCTGGAGCCTGTAGGTAGAAGGAACATTTCTTAGTTGCCGTTTCATGTGCCTCCTCTTTCTTTGTCATGTGCCTGCAAGTATCCCCTCCCCACAGGGGGACTCCCAGTGCGTATGGCCTCTAATCAGGATTTCTTGGAGTTGAGAAGTCTGTATTGCTGGATGGGAGACTTCTCCCACTCTAGCAGCAGCAACGTTGGTGGAAGAGGGAGGAAGAGGAGGTGAGATTTAATTCTACATTTTTCTGAATTTTGGGAAAGTAACACCAGTTCTTCCTCCCAACCATTTAATTTTGTTTTCCTCACGGTTAGTTTAGTTCTTGTAGGTACACCCATCAAAATACTTCGTGTGTTAATTGTTGCAGTTGGAGCTGCTGAGAGTGAACTGCTTCTCTGGTGTCACAGATTTTTTGGGTTTTTTTTAATATATTCCATTGTAGTCTCTTCTGTGTTAAAAATCTCTTAACCATTGTACTGTATATAAATGCATTTTTGATGGTTACTTCTAAAATACTGTTCTTGTAAGTACAAGAAATTTAGTAATTTAATTTCATTCTGATTTCCTTTATTTTTTTTTTAATATTCTGAACAAATTATTGTGGACTCTTTAACAAGAGAGTAGTAAAAGAAGACACAAATCTGGCTACTGGAAAAGCATTTTTCAGTTGACCACCTCCATTATTTATTTACCATGAACAACTTGAAGCCTCTTGCCCTAATGAACCCGATTGAAAATCTTGAAAATGAACAAGGGTTAAATATAGACATTATTTTGCACCTAACCACCTGAAATATTATATAGATTCTCATTCTGCATATAGTTTGCAGAATGAAGTCAAAATAACACAGGAAAACAAGGCTGGTTTTTTTCCCCTGTTTTATACCCATTGTACCGAAAAAATGAGCAATTGGTCCAAGAACAGAGAAACTCTGTCCTGGTGCCAGAAGTTCACTCCAGGTGTTCTAAGTGTTAGGCTGTTGACTGATAACTTTCAGTCTTGGGTTTAATCTTAGCCAAATATTAACATTCAGTCCTAGATTTTTAAGCTAGCATTCTATCCTAATTATTATTCTCTGTGTGTATGGAATAGAGGAGATAGTGGCAGCTTTTTGTTCTCCCAGTCTGTAATTTTAGACATTTCTACAAGGTCAGGAGGACAAGTTTATTTTCAGTAATTCTGTGCTGTTCCATATCTTTTGTACTTTGCGGATGTTTATTTCAAATATGTGTTTTCTATTTGCAGATAAATGTTTCAAACCTAAGTGCATTAATGTCTGCAAGGTCAACCCTTTGTAGACCAGTTGCATCTGTTCACCAGTCGCCCAATCTCCTGATTGCCCTAGGATTTCTCAGGAAGGGAGGCGGCAGAAAGACTAAGATGTAATAGATCTTTTCTCTTTTCCTGTCTCCTTGTGGAACAAATTTATTGCATTACCCTTTTTGCTATTCTCTTCACCAGCTCAAATCCACGTTTCTCTTTGAGGATTTTAACGTGCCTTCTCAGGCACCAATTTGCATGTTACTGCAGGTCTGGTTTTAACAATGTTACATGACGTTGTTGTACTGGCTCAACAAAGTGACTGACCGACTGTGTAAAATACAAGTATCATTCCTTGATTTAGACAGGTGTGCAGGCCTAATTTGCCATTAAAAATAGTCTTTTGTCACCATCCATACCCTTACTTTTTGTTTGTTTGGTCTCAGTCCTAGTGAATGTTTCCATTATATGAGAGAAACGAGAGAAAACAATATTGCTTACATCTGAATTGGCTGTGTGCATTGCATCAGGTAAAGATTGTGTTTTTTCCAGACAGAAAATCTAATTGCTATTTAAATGTTAGTAACAAAAACACATTCAGAGTTTAGAGGCTTGGTGGGTTTTGTTTTTAAGTATCCAGTTTGTTTTAGGAGTTGTTACTGAAGTGTTTGTTTTGTTTTAAAGTATCCAGTTCACTTTAAGATTTGTTCTTAAAGTGTTTCTTACTTGAAATCTCTGCTTGGCATTGATATAGTTTACCATGAAGGGATCTCAAAGTACTTTTCATTCATTAATTTATTCTTTCGGTGTAAGAAAACAGTACTAAGCTAAGCATTTCTTTCATGTATGTGCACACAACTTGTAAATGCTGCCACTACTGCGCCTCGATGGACAGCTTGCCTATAAAGCAAGATTTCTGCACATTTAGAGAGCAGTGTGCAGGTACAATGTATGCTTGCATTTTTATTCTTTGTTACAAGAAAAAAAATGACCTTTAAAACATGCAGCAGCCCCTTTTTTATGTGTTTGTGGACTGTACGTTTTTGTCCACTATTGGCACTGACTGTGGCTACCACTGGAAATGTAGTCATGGGGAACTACTCAGACAGGACATTCTTGGTGACAAAATGTAAAATTAAGTGAGAATTTGAATGAAAGAAATCTTTGAAATCAAAACATAAAGAAAAATACGTGAAAATTAAGTGAGGTGGAGTAAGGCAGGGTGTTGACATTCTCAGGCCAGTTTGTAGTATGCTGGTCTTCAGAACACTTAATTAAATTTGTAATATCTTCAGTCAGGAGAACATATATGGATTTTTCCTTATAGCACCCAGATGCTAAATACGGTTTTGAATATGGGAAATTTCAGTCTTTGGCTGTCTTTGTTACAGGAAATCTTAGAGCTACATTCTTAGTTGTTTTGGGATTACTTTCCCGAAATCCAAAGTATCAGGATACCATACAAGTGAATACTCCTGCCTCAAATTCTAATAAGAGTTTATGTCTCTGATCCCTTAACTAGGAATAGTAGAGTAGGTTAGGTATTGACATTATTCTTTTTTTAATGATAATTCATTCATTATCAGAAGAGAGAAGAAAAAATTCTGGCATAGGCTGTTTTGAAATTCACTGTGCATTCACTTGAATGGGTTTCTTATATGGTTGCTAGTTTGTTTCTTCTACTCGGATAGTCCTAACTTATTTAATTTGCTGCCTTTTGCTAAGTCTTTGCAACTTACTGGTATTGAGATTTATTTTATTACACCCACCTATAGAACAGTAAATTGCTGATATTTCTTCAAGCTTAAAAAAATGTTTGTGGTTTGTTGTTTTTTTGCTTCCTAGAAGGTAAAACTCCAAAATACTCTTCCTCAAGTAAAGCTAAAATTCCAACATCAGCACAAGTTGTGATATAATTTTAGGGTCTACTTGTTTTCACTCAGGCAGTTTTAGGCTTATGTTCACTTTTCCAATCCAAATTATGAAAACTTTTGAAGGCTTTAGTGGTAGAAAAGTGGAACAGAAAGTTAAATTAATTTGATTTAGTGAGCAAAAATAATTAAAAGCCATTAACAGCTTTTTAGTGACAGTTTGCATACTTTTGGCTGAGAGGTTGGTTTACAGGAATGAAAATTGACATTGTTTAAGAGCCAGATGGTGTTACATAAAAACCTGGACAGCTGACAGCATTTTTCAACCAATAAGATGAAATCAGGATCAGTCAGAAAAGAAATCAAGTGGGGTAGTTGAGGAAAAGCGAGCGTTACCGAACAGTTTAGGACCAAATCTGGGATGAGGATTTTATGGAAGATGGAAATCCAAAACAAAGGAGAACAGAGGAATTGCAGCATGGCTTGTGTTTATTCTCTTGCTGAAACTTACATATGCTGTGTCTAAAGCAGTTGTCTCAAGTGAGAAATTATATTTCTTTGTGTATTGCCTCAAAATAATGAGACCTTTCAAATAGTAAGTAGAATTCTGAGAACAATGGACGTTTTAGGGGGATATGCTATGCTCCATGGTGGATGTTACAGGACTAATGAGAGCATTAAAGAAAAGGAGATTTAGGGCAGCACGGTAGAGGTGCTACTTCTCAAACTGCTGCTACTGTATGAGAAAATGGGATTAAGATTTCTTCTGTACACTGCCAGAGTACAGGTCAATTAAGGTCATCTGGGCATTTGTCTGCAAAAACAAAGAAAGCAAGGTTATTTGATGTGTTTAAATCAAAATAATGTTAACTTCCATGGCATTATCATCCCCTGTTTTCACTGATGAAAACAGTAGAATTTGATGTCATGGTAGACTCAGAAGGTATGTCCTTTAGGTAATTTAAACTTTCTCCTTCTCAATTGTTTTTTATATGCCTGTGTGAATGCAACAGGTTGCAGTAAATCTGATCCAAAAGCCACAAATATTGAAACATGATAACTGCTGCATTCCTCAAGAGGTTTCCTTGCAAACAGTGTGAGATAATTTTGCAATGTAACTTTATTAACTTAATCCTCTTTCCCAGACCACCAATATACTTCCAAATGTACTAGTTCATAAGCACATTTATTTTTGGTGATTAAATGCAAAGCATTGTAACTATTTTTAAAATTTTTTTTCTTAGAGACTTATACTAATTTTTGTTTTATTTAGACTTATTTTTAAGTTTAAGAGCTGGTTTGAATTCCTATCCTGCATGTTAACTCAAGTTAGCATTGTTCAGTCATCCTTGCTTTTGCCCTGAAACCTGTGCACAGACCTTCCAGAGAACTACCCCTTCTACCGATGGCTGTCAAACTAACAGTTTAAATTTCTGGGAGTCTGTTTCTTAGGACAAGGGATTTATTTATTATTCAAAAATCTTTTTTCCTAGTAAGTTCTAGAAGGTTTTCTAGAGAAAAACTGGTTTGATCTGTGTTTTCTGGCTGAACAAATACGATCCTAATCTTTTCAATGAAACCTGACAAATAAGCTCTTTGAATAAAAGGTGGATGGCTGAGTTTTCTTTGTCTTCACAAAGAAAGAATTTTTAAAAGATGATGCAAGTTTCAGCATAATAAGCATGCCTTTTCTGTTTGAGGGTTGTTTTTTTTTTAATTATTTGTTTATTTTTATGTACCTAGTGATAGAATTTTTAGATTTCTGGGTTCTATCCAATGGAACACTCTTTGCTACTTGGCACATGGGTTACAAATCAACTGCTTTTCAGTGCTTTTTTCTAATTTATGTCTTTATGGAAGCTTACATTTTTCTCCACTAAATTAGACGTGATCTAAAGCATTTTTAATGTACATGTTTTTAAGAAGCATTCTATTACAGCATTTCACAGGTTTTCAGCTAAACAGATAAACATCTTTCTAAGTTCAAGCTGCCAGGCACCCAGAGTGGTGGTGTGCATATTATATATTTTAATTAACATAAGATACAGAGTAAATGCTTTTGAAGTTATTTTATTCAACAAATTATGCTTTTTGGAGGGGTGAGGAGGTTTTTTAGACAGAATTTAAGTCTTCATTCCTCCTAAAATTTTTGACAGCACATATACAGATGTGGTTTTCTACATGTAATTCCCTCTCTTCAACACAGAATCTGCTGTACCACAGTTTTTGTGTATTTTTCAGACATGCAGCTTCACAGTTAAATACCATATAAATATAATAATATTGTACCAAATTCTATACTATAAATAGATTCTACCAAAGAAGTGTGCATAACTTTCTCTGCCTTAAGTGAAAATCTACATTTTTTGTGTAGGAATGGGGAAGGGATTTTTGCACTGTGATTCTTGAACAGGTATGTAAATACTTTGGCTCAGACCAGGTGTCTTGCTTTTGGCTGGGATGGAATTAATTTTCTCCCTGGTACAGTAGTGCAGTGCTGTGTTTTAGGTTCGGTATGAGAACAGTGTTGATAACACGCAGATGTTTCAGTTGTTGCTGAGCAGTGTTTACCTAAGTCAAGGACTTTCCAGCTTCCCATGCTCTGCCAGTGAGCAGGTGCCCAAGATGCCAGGAGGGAGCATGGCCAGGACAGATGACCCAAACTGGCCAAAGGGATATTCCATACCACAGTGTGCCATGCCCAGTGCACAGCCTGGGAGGAGTTGGCCAGGAGCTGCCCATCACTGATCGGGTCAGGCTGAGCATTGGTCAGCAGGTGATGAGCAGTGGTATTGTGCATCACTGGTCTTTCTTGGATTTTATTCCTCTCTCTTTTTGTTGTATCCCACTTCATTTATTATTATTGTTACTCTTACAAACTTTATTTTGATAATTAAACTGTTCTTAAGCCCCGTCTTTTACTTCTTTCTATTCTCCATCCCATCTCATCACGGCTGGAGAAAAGTGAGCAACCTTAATTCCCACCTAGTGTTATACCACAACATCAAAATGTACTAAAGGAACAATAGGAAAAATACTGGATTATTGAGTTCTGGACTTCCAGTATTTTGAATACTCGAGGCATGGATTTCTGTATTTGTAGGTACTGCATTTTGATATTTACAGAGGCTTAGTATGAAAATCATTTATATAGAAGAGCAATTCACATAGAAGTTGTAAATTTAATAGACATAAAAAACAGGATTCGCAAACCTGCTTTGGGATGGCTTTTCACTTAGGAGAGTCAAAGTGTTAAATTACCTGTAAATAAAATAGAGTTGAAAAGATATTTTTCCTTCTTGATTCAAAGGAGGGCAAACAAAACGATTGACCCAGTGATCAGTAAGGGCACAAGCATTCTGATACTGCCTTTACCATGTATTTCAAAAATGTTGTTCAGACAGTGCACTTCATGCTGTAATTACAAGAAAACAAGCCCTCTTCCCCTTCCCCAGTCCTCTTGCTTGAGACAATCAGAATTTATTGCAACCAGACAGGTGTTGATCGTGCCAGCAGTAAGTGTGGAAGAATAGTCTACACTCAGCTCCAAGCAGGAAACAGTTACCACCAGGAAACACTTATTACCACATCTTTTCCTTACCCAAATGCCTTCACTGTAGATGTTTGTCTGAAACAGCGTTGGGTGGTCCTGTGTAAGCAAATTACCTTTGAAATGAGCAGTTCGATATTCTCAAAATGCACTAGAAATACTTTCTCTCTACCGCGGAGAGCCATTCTCTGTGTGGTTTATGTCAGGCCACGCTTTGCTTACCTGTGTCTGATTGGAAGAAGACCAGTGCTATGGAGAACCCTGGCTGAGCGGTGTCAGTAGATTTTCACCTTAGCTTTTTATGAGGTAACAGTTGCATACCAACCTGTGCTCTTTAGAACTCCACAGAATTACTCTGAAGAGTTTGGGCTCTGGTTTTAAGATGTAAATATGAGTCTGTGGAACACAGAGCTGAAGTCCACATGTGACCCATGCAGCCAATAAATGTGTTATAACAGCTGATGGTGAAGCAAAGCTCCATGCTCATATCTGTGTTATCAACAACTTTCATTTATTTATGTGATTATCTCTGGAATTAATCTAAGGATAGCTGGTTATTAAAAATGTACCTGCTAAGGTTTTCCAGAAATAACTAGCGTTGGCTGCTGATAGTCTAAATAATTTTATTTTGATTAAATTATTTTTATGTTTTGTGTTTACAAAGTGCAACTCATTCATCATTTTAGAATGTGTTGTAAAAAAACCCAAAATCTTACAGCTGAAATTAAATAATCAAATTTATTTATTTGCATTTAAAACAATTTGGTAGGTCTGTGCCTTCCCTGTATCTCATGATACAATTAAAAATAGCTTTTGTCATGTCCTGTAAGTTTTTATTATGTTTACTGACTGCAATATTGTATGATATTGTTAACCTTCAAAATTTCTTAGCTGGCTCGTGCCACTTGAATGACGTTGTACAATCTGATTTGTGCAGTTAATTTTCCCAGGTGCTCTGCAGTAGCTGCCTTTTGATACAACACATTGACAGTATTGACATATGACCATCCCATACTATAAAGAGCTGGAGAAAAGACAAGAAGGAGAAGGTATCTTAGGCTACTTTTCTATCTTTAGTTTCACCATCATGCAGTTGAAGAATTTCCACTTTCAGTTGTGGAAGTTGTCAAGTTTTGATTCTTAATTGTGAAGTTTAGAATCATTGCAGTATAACCAGGCCTAGAAACAGAAACTGTTGTGCCTTTAAGTTCTAAGGTCAGCATCTTACCGAAAAAGTTTTGCCAATCACTTCTAATAGACTAAAAAAGTCACAGAACGATGATATCATTCAGGTTGGTAGGGGCTTCATGAGGTCTCTGGTATGACTTGCAGCTCAAAATAAGGTCAGTACTTAATTCAGATCAGATTGCTGAGAGTTTTGTCTTCACAGCTCTCAAGGTTGGAAATTCCATGACCTCTGTGGACAACCATTGCTTAATTATCCATTGATATCGCTCCTATTTCATTTCACAAAGGTGGTTTCTCCATCTTCCACAGTGGAGTTGAGTAGCAGGCTTGGCTCCGTCACACGTACATTCTTCCTACACAGAAGAACCTATATTGGAAGGACAGCAGGAGGTCAGCTAGTCTGACTTGCTCAAATGAGCTCCAGTTGGAACACATTGCTCAAGTTCTTACACAATTAAAGCTTTTGAAAGTCCTGCTCCATAGTGGTCTGCCACCTGCTTAGCACCTCCAGTAGCTCTTTCAGTTGAGTGCTCTGGACCAGAGGACATCCTTTGCAGTGAGGCCACCGTTGCCGTCAGTGCAGGGGACAGGCATTTCTTGCAGCCTCAAAGCCAGTTGGCCGTGTCCTACCCCTGGGGCTGTGTCTGAATGAGGGCCGTTCCTGTGCGGGGAGTGCCTGTTTCAGCCAGCGACAGGGACTGAGTCCTGGGCACCTCATGACTGGGTTTTTTTTGGGAGTCCTGCACTGCCTACAGCAGAATTTCTTGTCCCCTTGTTGTGCGAGATGTCCTGTTAACTGCTGAATTAGTTACCTGGAATGCATAATTCTATACATTGTTTTAACCTTTGCTTTCTTAAACTGCCTCTCCCCCCCCAAAAAAAATTCACAAAATACTGCAGAATTCCAGGGGGAAACAAATCTTGGTTATGTCTTTAGTAATGGTTTTTATTTCCACACTACTTGTAGAGGAAATTAAACAATTTAAACTTCACTCTGTTTTGTTTATTGCTTAAAAATAAGAGAGCATGTTGAGTAAGCTTCTCTTACATAGCATTCTTCTGAAAAACAGAAGGAGTGCAGTATATGATGATGTTATTCTGGAGCCTTTCATTTTTGTCAGATATGTGCATCTTAGAAATGCTTAAGAGTAAAATCTGTTCTTAAAAAAAAGAAGGGGGAAAAATGCCCTAACTTTTATTAATAAGCAAAAGTACCACAGGAACTGTTAGTCTGGTTGCTATGCATCATGTTGATAATTCCTAGAAGAATTTTGAATCCTGACAGTGGTAGCATAATAGGTAGTTTTCAGATCCCAGCATGTTGAAATAACCTTTTGATAAACTTATGATAGATATATGCCAAAAAAGTACAAGAGGACCTTATCAGCTTTTCACCAGGAAGGGCTTCAAGGACACAGATCTCTGACATATGGCTCGCAGACAGTTTTTCTAATCTGTATTGCTCTGGCACGTGGGGGCTGCCACAAGCTGGCTGTGAGTGAATTCACAAGGGATGGTCTTTCTTGCAAACATCACAGTCTAGGTAAAGAGCTAATAATGGTAAGGCACAGGAAGTTCAGTCAGAACAATTCAAAGCTCTCCAAATAAGTGAAGAGTCCTTGTTTGGTGACTACATTAGTTGCTTCAACTAGATTACAGTTTTTTTCCTCAAACATTGGAGCAGAGAGACTGCAGTGTCGAGAAGGTGGAATGACATGACTTGGAAGCATCTTTCAGAGAGGATGCCACCTTGTTAATCCTTGCTTGCTAATCCTGGTCCGCATTAGTGCAATTGTTTTTAACAGCAGGTGACAGCTGTGATTGCAGTGAAACTAGCAGTATGGTTTAGTTGTGAGCATAAAGTAGGTCAAACATGTTCTGTGCATTTTTTGAAAGATGCTGTAAGCTGTCTTGGTAAGAATCTGATCTTACCTTGAAAATCTAGTAAGATATGTATGTGTGTGTACACACGTGCATGCACTCAGGTATAAATTTTGGTATTGCTGTATGTGAGACCATCGAAGAGTGGCCAATGGTAATTGCTAAGTCAGGGCATTCTGTGTGATTCTAGAAACATTCATGCACAAGCACCATGAAGACCCTATAGAATAGACATGGTATTAAGCCTAAACAATGTAAAGGCCTTTATCTGTTATAAACTTCTGCTGCCTAGAAGTTGAATGAAGAATTCTTCATTTGATTTTTCTATACAGCATCACATCTCTCCCCCCAGCCCATTATCAATAAGTAGGCTAAACAAAGTCTTCCGTGCAGTTGAACTTAACCCTTAAACACAATCAAAGATTTTTCATGCTGAATAATACTACCCAGAAAAATAGTAGGACAACATGATGCAAAGCTGTTACGAGTTTTGATTTATTGCATTATGATTGTGCTGTTTTGAGAGAGGTTGCCTTGTAATCATTTTTCTCTACACCTCTCTGTTGGTTTTCGTGAGCTGGCTGAATTATACGAAGGTGCTGATTTTACACATTTATTTTGTAGAATAGTCTTATAATTCAAATTCTGTACAGATAAAAAAACCCTTTATATTTGGATAAAACCTTCAGAGTGAGTTTACATGTTTGTATTGGAATTCATATCCTGGTCTGCTCAGGGTGACTGGGTGTTATGAGTTTGTGTGAAATGTGAGAATTAGTGGCATGGACATTTTCTTTAATGCAGTCTTTCTTTTTGAGGTTTTCAAGAAATACTGGAGCAGTTTGCTACAACAGCAGTGTGTCCTGAGCTTGTTAGAAATATTGTGAACTCAATTTTCTTTCCAAAAAGTCCAAGTGTGCTCAAAGGATGCCTCTTGGCTTCCTGCAGTGGCCATGTTTGCTACTCTTTTTTCATTCCCCTTCCCCCTCTTTCTTGCAGAAAAACTCTGCAGCAGCAACTCATTGGGTGGCCAGTTGCCCTGTTTTCAAATCTGAGAGGTTTCTTGGAAATATCCCAGCTTTGTATGATTTTGTTTCTGTTGGTATTCTCATTTGATCCAGTGCCTTGGACAGTGGCTTCTTCCTAGTTTTGGCTAACCTCAAGTTTTTTTAGTTAATTGCTTTTACTTTGAAAAATATATTAATTTGTGCACTATTTCTATTCAGGTCTCTGATTTAAAGTGCTTGAAACCAGCTATTAAAATACTTAACCTTTTTTTATTTATTTAATTGAATTTTAATTCTTTTTACTTCACACCCTTTTTTTGTGTTAGGATATTTGACAGTAAAACAGATAGAAGAGCTAATCTCCAAATACACCTGGATAGCAAAGTCAGCAGTGCATGAGATTGTAATTCAAACTTTCTGAATCTAGGTCTCTTTGACTTGACTAGACATGTTCTAAAAAATTATGTAATTAAAAACAAAATTCATGAAAGCTTGTCATGAAGACCAGTTTTAGTATTATTCTGTGATATAGATTTATCTCATCTTTGTGCTTGAAAGAATAAAAGTTTGCCTAAAAATCTTGCTTAAACATAGGTTCTGTAGGAAGCACAAGAAAATTTTTAACCCTTTTTTTGGTGCATTGTGCCAAGACAATTAATTTTAATGAAACCACAGTTAATTTTAAAGTAGTATTTTCTATGCAATAATTAAAATACTTTATTTTCTTTATTTTCTCTGTGTACAAATAAAAGTATGGACAAAAATCTACTACAAACCCAGTGTTTAATCTTTGTATCTTTAAATGTCATGCTTGGAGCTCTCGATATTTGCTTCCCAAGGAAAGGTTGTGGGGAGGAGCTGAATTCAATTAATGCAATCTGAGTCTATTTCTTCCTATTTATTTTCAATATTAGTAGCAGCTGTCAGTTTTTGCATGCTTCCAATGAGTTTAAAAGTATTCAACATATATTTCTTCTTAACTTTCTAGGTTTGTTGCATTGACCCCTTGGAGAGTGTATCATCTGACTTCCCTTATAATACTTGGAGTGTTAATTCTTCAGATAATGAAGGATTTGGTATTCTCAAAGATAAAAGGTAAGTGTACTGATAGAGTTCCATGCTTAAACACCTGCAATTTGGAGCATGCTAATTCATTACTAAAGCCAGGCCAATATAATGATTAGTGTAGAAGTATCAGCTAATTTTAGACAGTGATAATGGATCTGTGATGGTCTATTGCCATTTCAATGAAGTTTTGCTATATTTTATAGGACGGGCATTAGGAGATTTGTTTTAGCATTTAGATGAGTGTAATTGTTATGAGTGGACAGTCCTTCTTGTTTCTTAACTGCTAGGTCTGAAAATGCATTCTTTTCTAAAATACAAAGTTTTCCTAAACATTCATACTTCTTCCGACATTAATCATGTAATTGTTGGAGATTTTGGGACAGCCAATATAAGTCAGTGAAATTTGTAAAGAGATAGATAAATTACCTATCTTAGCACAGTTGAAATAAGAAGTGAGCAGTATTTTCATTTTACTTGGTGTAGAATTTAGTTTCCAGTTTGTATAAAGCCTTATACAACCAATTTTGGAAGGGATTTTGAGTTTGTTGACTGGTCTGTTGTTTTGGTTTCTTTTTTCCAATTCCGGTCCTGGACTTCATTACCGTCTTGAAAATTCTTTGACAAAATGCTCATCATTTTTAATTTTCGTTGCCATGAAGATTTCTTTTTCAAGATTCTTGTTTTGCCTTTTGTTTGTTGTTAAATCCCATGCAAAGTGTTTGAAAAACCATCTGAACATAGTACAAAAACAGGAAATACGTGTCAGAGAAGCATGGTGTTCCTCTTTGATGTACTAACACATCACTTCTGACTGCCAAAGCCTATTTTTCCCTGCTGAGTTACAGCAGGTATTTGCTGCCTTTTCTAAAGTATGATTTCCTGTCATTCCCTTTTCTGGGAGTCTTGGTTACCATGCTGTTTCCTGCTTGAGTATTACAAGCCCAGAGGCCAATTTACAAAGCTAAGCAGAATTTGATTTTTTAAGCTCTGTGCTGTATAAATCACCACAAACATTGAATACCTTGTGAGCTGGAAGGCAATGATTTAGGTAAATTCACTCGTACCTGTAATTAATATTTTTGTAGTGACCAAATCCAAGATATACCACTCTCATGTTTGTGTGTTTATTTAGCTATTAATTTTAGAGATGAGGCTAGGAAGACCTCTGTTTCCCAGCTTAGAGAATAATTATTTATGGTAGTAAACTCTTGCTATTGCTGTTGATGCCATTGTAGACAGAGTTCAAGAAAAATCAGGCTCTTGAAGTAATAGTGCAGAAGTCTTGTGGTAATGAATTTAAATCAATGAAGTGCCACTCCAAAAAGCAGTAAAATTCTTCTCAGTATAACCCATCTGTGTAGCTGCTTCACACTTCCAGCCAGCCACTAGATGGCAAGACTATTACAGATTCATGAGGAATGTAGAGTGGTTGTCAGTGTATAGATGTAAAGGGTGTGTCGATGTAAAAGTTATGTTGATTATTGTCTTGATGACATCCTTCCATGTGGAAATGTAGCCATAGAACATGCTTATTTTTTCCATTTATGAATTGAACTAGATGTTAAGTTTACAGAAAGGAATTCAAGAACTGTTACTATAAGATAATATAACTTTCCTGTTTAACTGATACAGAGAATTCCTTGGTCATTTTGTCCCAATTCTGAACATATTCTATAAATAAAGAAAAATTCTTTCTGGTTTAGTGCATTATGTTTCATCTTACATTCCTACGATTGCAGGTGCGCAGCTTTGGAGGACCATCACTGGCAAGTAGGTATTATATTTTTAATGCGTGGTTAATTATTACTTTATTTTTTATAGTTGGCCCAGAATTTTTTTTTTTAAGTCTGTTTTCCCTCTAATAAATTGCTAAATTATTTTGATCTTAGGATATTTTCTAAGTTTATTACTACTTGTTCATAATTTTTTAATAAATTCTTTTTTCTTCTGATTTGAGTTATATTAAAGTATATAGTAACATATCAAAATACTTCTAGAAATGCTTTTTCTTACACTGGCGTTATCATGCTTTGTGTTTTCTGGGAATTAGTGTTTTCTAAATTCTAAAAGTGGAATAATACTGTGTTTTTCAAGGAGGTAACTTTTAGAACTTCATTATACCAGTGCTGCCTAGAAGGACGTAAGCTTGCTGGGGTTTCCCTTTAAGTCAACACAAGTAATTGATCATTATAATTGCAAATAAATATTATGTGATATCCATACGAATAGAAATTAATAATTCTGAAGTCTGTTGACTTGCCATTAACCTGTTTTAGGCAAATGTTTATGTCATGTTAGTATAGAGTATATAATTTATTTAATTTGTTGGCAGTTGTCCTGGCTCCAGCCAAGACAGGGTTATTTTCTGCCGTAGCCAGAAGGGGCATGGCCAGGACCCAGAGGTTACTCTCTACCCCCTCACCTCATCTTCCAGGGATGGGGGAAGGAGTCCCTTGTGGGTCGCATAGTGTGGCATTGTGGTTGGGTGCAGTTGGGGGTTTACACATGGAGAGCTCTCCCATGTGAATCGTTCACCTCCCATGTACACTCTGATGTTGTAGCTGTTACTGTTTGTTGTTCTTTCTCATTGCTGTTTCCCATAAATTGTTATTATTCCAACCCGTGATCTTTACCTTCTGCATCTCCAGTTCTCCTGTCCAGCCCTCCACAGGGAAAGGGGTGATGGGGAAGTGGGCGAGCAACATGTGGTTTGGAGTGTTTCACTGGGAGCACTGAACTGGGGAACACCATTCCTTAACCACGACAGCAGTGTAATCAGTGTCTAAATGATTTGCAGACAATCCATTTTAAGAATAAAAGGCTGCATATTTAAGGCATTCTTCTTCTAAACAGACCACCAGGATTTATTATATATCTGACCTAACTTGAAAACATATCCATTAATACACTATTGTGTTATAGCCTGACACTAGAGAAACAGTGATGCAGAGTTGGAAAAGGGGAGATGCAGGGTTTTGTTCTCTGTCTAGAGATAGACACCAGTGTCATGGCAATTACAGGAAGCAGTTCAGATGTACAGCTCCTGTTCCGTTTCATACCTCTGAACTTCCACAGATATGAAATCTCTTTAGACTTTCCTATAAACATGAAATGGAGCTATATGGAATTGATGACAGCTTAGTTCATGAACTGAGCAGAGTAAAATTCTTCTTTTACCATAGCTAGTGCTACTTCGTGTACCTGTGTAGAGCAGCAGTGCTTCAAAAATTTTAATTGAGAAGTCATTGCTGTGGCACAGTAGATTAGTATGATCTATGTTTCATTTCTTTCTCCTGTTCTTTGTGAGTGAAATTTACATAAAATTTACCGTCTTTCAGGGTTTTGAATCTGACTTTACCTGTCTGTTTACATTTGAGAAGACGAAGGCAAAGAAAAATTGCTTGTGAAGTGAAAGGAAACATAGGTTTTCAAATGCCGTTTGTTTCCATGAAAAATAATTCTTTAGTCTGATACAATTTTTTTCTCTTACTCCCCTGTTTCTCAGGTCCCCAAACCAGAATAGTTGATTTTAATGAGAAGACTATAAATAGTACTTTAAATATCTTCAATTCAGGTTTTCAGGTGTTCAGAATTCTGAACTTGATTTTCTGTTCTGTGGGGAGACAATGCAGAGAGTGGAAAAGAGAATTTGATGAGCTCACCATAGCTCATGCCCTTGGGTAATATAATACAAGCATTGTATGTGTGAATCTAGCCCAGTATCTGCTCTCTGAAGGGATCCAGCCAGGAGAAACATGACCTTGGGTAGTGCATTAAAGCAGGACAAGCTTGCAAGGTACTTCTCCTGGTGTACTTTGCCTGCAGCTTCCAGTTAAACCTTCTCCCCACCCCCATCCCAAGCTGCTCTAGGTGGACCTTCTGTGAATTTGTTTCCTTGCTTTTGTTCTTACAAACTTCTGCTGTTGGCAGCATCCTGTAGCACAGAGATCCACAGCTGATCCACGTGCTTTGTGAACAGTCTTCTGTTTGTTTACTGCTATATAATAGTTTCATAAGCTCTTGCTACATTTTTTCTTGTTGGAAGAAATACTGAGCAATCGCTATTTATCAGTATTCTCCAGCAAGCTGTGACTTTGTAAACTTCTGTCCTGTCCTGTTCAGTTCATGACTGCTTAATTGTTCCTTAAATAGAGGTTCTCTGACTTTTGATACCTTCATTGTGCTTTTCTGCATTTTTCTTCCATTTCTGTTCTCCTTTTTGTTGGGGGGAAAGAATTACAAATAACATTCAGCAGTCAGGGAGATCCTTGGACTATACATTGGCCCTCTCTTCTTTTCATGATAAATGCCAACACGATTAGGTGTTTTTTTAACCTCTACTGAACTCTGAGATGATGTCTTCATGGATATATAATTACTTCAAGGTAATGTCCTGAGTGGTAAAGATCAGCTTAAAGCTCATGTGACTTGAAGAGTTTTTGGAGTTTTTTTCTCTTTGAATTTCTTCACTTTCATCTTCCTTTTTGCAAGAAATCACATGATACTTGATTAAAGTTCTGCTGTTCCTTGCAACTGGTCTCTGTCTTTACCAGAATAATTCCTTTCATATCCCATAGCTTCTCAGGATCCCTAAAAGCATTTGATGAGAGACTTTGTTGAAAGCCTTCTCAGAAATCCAGGTGAATCGTTATGGACATCAGTGTTCATCTACAAGCAGGTTCACTTTTTGAAAGGACAGAAGGTTTGTGATATGATGTCCTTTGCAGCTTACATTAGGACAGGCATGCATGTCCTTTGTTGGTTTTCCTGACAGTTTGCACAGAGCAGAGATGAGTGTTTAGTGGTTTGCAGTTCTCTGGCTCTTGTGTACCTTCCCTAAAAATAGATACTGTTTTATACACTTCACAGTCCTCTGCCTTAAGGCAGCTTTAAGGGACACTGTTTAACATAATTGAAATTTCAACTGTTGCACCCAACCTTTCATTTATAGCTTTTATAAGTTCACATAAAGACTTTGCATTTGTTTGCACTGTGGGTGGATGTTTGGGTTTTTCTTTTTCTGAATGCTACTATAAATGTTCCTGTTGATTGTGTTGAAATTGAAAGAACCATGGGTGCATGGTTGCTTTCCATTTTACTCAAAATTGGATATGAAAAACTGTTTTCCAGTTATTATATAAGCAAGGCGTGCCAAGTGTATCCCCATATCCAGCAGAGAATCATCTGCTCTTAAATGACATACAGAGAAAGAATTTAGTAGATCTGTGATACTTTCAGTGAGAGACAACACCTAATAAATGTCTATTCTAATAAATTAAATGTGTGCATGATTTTTCTTTGGCATCATGGCCCCACAGCCCTGCATCCATAGTAGGTAACTGCCTTAAGGTCCATGCAGAATGGCTGCGGGCAGGTGGGAAAGGAGTTCTGCTCTGTGCCAGCTTTGAAACTACTTTGGATTGTTTTGGCAAGTGCTAGTTGGCGTGTGCCAAAAATGTGCTAAGAGCTGTTTTAATGGTTTAACTGCAGAGCTAACCGATTCTAGTGCCTGACAGAATTGCCACACACATTTGGTTTATCAAAACAGGTGTAAATAGAATGTAACAAAAATGTTCTGAACAGACTCATTTCCTGCCCTACCTTTTTGTTATGTGATTCTGGTTTTGAAAATTAATATCAGTCAGTCACTATCGCAGTGGGATGTTTCATAAATGGTGGCACAGCTTTTTGATGAGTTTTTTCATGAAATGGTGAATTTTTGGTAGTTGGAGGGTGAATGACTGATTATGACTGTTCTGGAACTTGCATTTTTTCAACATTCACGTTCATTGTGTATTCCTTCTACTTCACATACATTCCAAGTATCAGAGATAGAAGTACTGCCATGAAAATGCTGTTAATTTGTGGCAATTGTTTTTGGTCCTCCTTTATCTTTGTTGGGCACTGCTGCCTAGTCAAAGCAAGCACAGCCTCACTTCTTTTTCATTGCCATAACTTAAGTGGAGAATTCTTGTTGCCTCACATGTAAAATGTGTCTATGTAAGAAGACCTGTGATTGTATTTCTAATGGACTCATTTAGTACTATTTTAAGTTTAAAATTTTCAAACTGAAGCAAGATAAGCTGAACCTTCCTCAGGGACGCACTGAAGGTAGCTCTGTAGCACTTTTTTTTCCTGAATCTGGTTCTGTTTCTGAGGAGCTGCTGTACTGGTATCTTGCCTTTGTAAAAAATGGGTGACAGCTGTTAAAGGAGCACTGGAAAAGGTCACTTGCCAAATTACTCTTCCTCATTATAAAGCTGTTTTATTTCTTCCTATCCTGGTCTTTGAAACCTGACGCTTCTCTAGACAGTTGATGTATTAGAATATGCACAGGAATTGTGGTACACCTTCATTTCTTGAGTGCTCAAACTTAACAAGGTCCAATTAATATAAATGCGAAATTTTTCTTGTATAGCAAGCCTAAAAAAAACTAGTTGCAGCCTGAGAAGGGACTAAGCAACAGTGCTTTAAAATGGCCCTCAGAGAGTGACTGAGGAGAATAAGCCAGAAAGAAAGGAGTTAATGCTGTGAAGACCAGGCAGCTCTGCACAGCTTGTTTTCAGTCCCCTGTTATGTTTTATCATTTTCTCAACTCAAAGCTGCTGGCTTCTGGGAAGAGCCTTGCCTGACCACTCATGGTGTTAAGCTCCCTACTGCACTAATGGCTGCATCAGCCACACAGACTGAAGTAGGTGTGCAGTACTTCCTATATTATTGTACATTGAATGTTTTGGATACAGTTCTTTAGGCTATGAAAATAAATTCTGAAAGGGTTCTCCTGGCCTAGTAGTTTGAAAGAAAGGAGTTTTTTATTCCCAAAGGAGATAGACTAGCATGTTGTCCTCTGCTGCCAAGAGAAGGGAAAAATAAGGAAGTGCAGTACCATGAACAGCATGTCTCACCCACTGCTGCTCCTGTGATCAGACCAATGAAGTTTTAGGCTTCTGCAAGAAGGAACAGTAACATTACAAGAGAAAAAGGACACTTCTTGGTCAAGCTTTTAACTGGCAGCTGCCTTTATTGAAGCACTTTAGGACTTGATGCTGAAAACCGTGGGTTAATATTGAAGCACTCTTGAAGCTCAGTAGTTAGCCAGCCAGGATATTTCTGAAATAACAGCCTTCACTGATAGAAGGTTACAAACAGACACACAGAGGTTATTTTCCAAGCCCAGGGCATTCCTGTTCCTCACCACCTTCTTCCTCCAGTCCCTTCTTTGTGGATTCCTTTTATGAGGGTTAGCTGTGGTGATACTTGTGGACTCCCAGAGCCATCAAAGTTGCTGCCCCCTTCCAGGCGAGCGTTACTGTTTGGTAGGTAACAACATCCATTACTGGGTCAGCTGTTGTGACAGATCAGCTTCAAATTCAGGTCATAGCTTTTCCAGACCTGAATTCATCTTTTGAGCTACACTGATTTCACACTTGCATCAGCCCAGCTCATAGACATTTGTATGCATTACAATGGTCAGTGTGTTCTGAAGAACAATATTCTGTGCTAGCACCATTCAGAGCTTGACAGACTTCACGTCATGTGTGGCTATTGGGCTGTTTTCCAAGAAGAAGAAAAAATAATCTTTCGAATCTAATCATAACTCCATGATGCACTTGTGCAAAATTATTCCTAATATGTCACTGAGAGCAATGAAAAAAACTCTTCTTGTTGTCCCTAAATATAAATGAGACAGTTGCCCCTTTCATCTAATTACCATGCTTTGTTTATTATGTCAGAGGATTAACATACCTCTGATTTGCATATGTTTTGCCTGCTGGGTTTGCTTAAGACAATCTGCCAGTCACGCACCTAAATATTTCTGATGTAGTCTGCTTAGTCTTATGATCAATGGAGAAAGATTTGAAATACTTAATGAGATATATATCCTCATCTATCTCTTCCCAAACAAATGCCTGTAGGCTGGCCAGGTATAGTGTGCCTTGATGGTGACTGTTTGTTTCCCTTAAATATACACAGGAAGCCTAGGGTGGTGAGACAAGAGAGAGCATTTATAACCCTTGTGTCATTGTTCCCAATCTGAAAGCCTGTCTTAGAGATGCCATTGACTGCTGCTTGTGGCTACAATAAGAAGCTGACTCTTGCCACAGTACACAGGAATACCAATCCACAGCAGTAACAACTGCAGGGCACGGGGACTAGATTTATGTACCTCTTCATGTATGTAAAGTTTCTCTGAAATGAGTTTCTCAGGCACAGTGTGATTGTGTATTCAGATCACTCTTGAGACACCAAGGATATGCTGCTTCACTGTATCTCAAAATAAAAGTCCTGTCCTTCAGGGTGTTGCAAAGAGATTTCTTTGCAGATGAGTGGATTAGGAAATAAGAGGTCTTTTTCCATTAGGAATTCCAACGAGATTGAGGCTGTAGCAGAAGTGTTTCTGTTTTACACTTGTTAATCCATTCCCTTGATGTAATAGTTAGGAACAAAGGTAATGTCAGCCAAGGCCAGTCATGTGGGCCAGTCAGTACCAAAACACGGCACCATCAGTTCCAGTTCCTGTTGCGCAGTCTCTTTGTCTTGCTTTGATCATCCAAACAAGATCCATTCCTCACACAGCCCTACACAACTGCATGAAATCTGGTAACAGACTGAAGAAAATACTTCCTGTGGACCTACAGCAAGGCAGAGGGCAGGCTACAGTCTAACAGATAACCAGATACAAATAGGCTCCAGACAGCAAGTATTTGCTTCTTCAGTTATTTCAATGTAATCTGAAGGCATCTAGTGTACTCAAAGGCTCCCAGCCTTGGTATTTCATAGTGGTTGCTGTTCTGTTCATTTTGGCCCATATATTGATATGAGTTTGTGCTGGAAGATATATATGGCTGAATAACATACATCAAACAATTCTGCTTTAAAATATGGTTCCCCCAGCTGTTCTTAATATATAAAAGAGGTTGCAGTCCTTCAGGAAGTGGATACCTGTGTGTGGAAAGCAAATGGAAATTGAGTTTTATTTGCAGCTTAAACCTGTACTTTTTCAGTAGCCACTGTACTGTTCAAATACCAGATTGTAATTGTCCCTTAAACAAGGGACATATAATGTGTTGCCACAACTCAGATAGGCAGCAATATGCATGATGGGGTTTTTTCTAAAGGCGCTTCATACGTAAATGAGCAAACCTTCTGCAGATTGCAGAAAGAATTGTCTACATGCTTCTCTTGATGCTTCAAATTTTTTTTAATTTTTTTTTTTTTTTTAATATTGCGTGACCTTATTCCTGCTTTCTGGCTACTTATTTTCCAGCTGTTAGCTACTGTCTCAAGTAGTGTATTCTGCTGGGTTCAGTTTTTTATATTGATAAATGATAAAATCAGCATTGTGGTGAAGTTTTTTGTATTCATTTTCTTACAGGAGCAAAAACCAATACTTCAGTAGAAATGGTGTAACTTTGGCAAAAGTGTCACACTTTTGTGAATAGTGTGAAAACTATTTAGCCTTTTTTCCTATACAATTACAGGAAAAGGTTAGTGGTTGGTAGGTTCTTTTTTGTTTAAGGGAAGGGAAAATGATGAAGATAGCACAGCCTTTGTAGGTGTCATATATCTCACTGGTAGAAATAGTTGGCTTGTTTGGCTTGTTATTTTTCTTACATTTGCCAGAAATAATATGTAGTGCATATAATCAATTTCATCTCACATGGAGTAGTTTGCAAGCTTTTGAAGTCAGGCCTACTATCTGTGGTTGTCTAGTAATTTGGTTATAGCTCAATTCTGTCTGAGCCATCACAAGGTATTTTCCACTCTTCCTTGTCCCCAGAAGCTCAAGTCACCTTTCATTATGGAGGGTGCACAGGAGAGATGAGGAGAAAATGTTGGAATCGTCCCATTTCTTTACAATTACCAAACAAATATTGCACTCCTCTTTCTGTAAGCCTTGTCTTCTGTCCCTCTTAGTTAAATATAAAGGTTAAACATTATCTTGTGTGCAAGAAGAGCAACTTGTGAAGAAGTAAGGGCAGAAACAAAGGACCAGCAGAATTGTGCTGGGGCTGCTTTAACTGTTTTTATACAAGGATATATTCTAACCCAGTTATGTTTTCAGAAACTGTCATCATTTATGTGTGAGTACCTGTATTGCTCTGAGCATGATGCTCAAACTGAGCAATAAACACTTACCAGTATCATGTAAAAGACATGATTTGTGCTGTAAATGCTTGTAAATGAATCTCAGGCATAGGTTTTTTTTTTTCCTAAGACTTTTAAATAACTCAAGTAGAAACATTCTCCTTTTCCACTGCACTGCTTGTTTAATAAGTTGTTTCCCATGTTGCATTTATGCACTTGGCTTTTCAAATAAAGTATGTCCCTGATGAGTTTGGGCAGTTGATTTTCTGCCATTTCCCAGTCTGAGCTCCACTTTGAACCCTGATTCTATCCTTTGCAGTGTCTGCCACTCCTCCCGGGGTATTGCAACTCACTCATCTGAAGGATTAAGGCAAATATTGAATGAAAATGCTAAGGATATATCAGTCTCATATAACAAGGCACTTCTAATACCCGTGAAAGATTAAGGCAAATACTGAATGAAAATGCTAAGGATATATCAGTCTCATATAACAAGGCACTTCTAATACCCTGCCCTTGCCCTTTGGTATAGCTTTTCAATTAAATGTGAAGTTATGGGGATTGCATATATGCGGTACTTTTGCAGTTTGCTTTTAAGTGTCATGTAGCAGAATTTCAAAAGCATTGTAGCAGTTGAGATATATGCTTTCATCTTTTCTTCAGGACAGGCTGTGTACTTTTTATAAAGAAATATGCCTTCTTTTTACTTTTTTGGATACTGAATAATCCTCCTTGACTGCTTTAACAGCTTCTTAGCTGTGTTACTAACTTGCTCAGTATCTTCTAATATCCAAGTGAGAGCAGTTGATCTGAAATTGCTTGGATAGCACTATTTTTTCTTGTTTTACTTCATAAACTGTAACTCCTAGACTAATGTAACAGAAGTGTTCTTATACAAATATTTAATTAAAATTCTAAGATACGAAAGAACACCTCATATAGTCTGATTTGACAGTTGTTTTTTGGTCTTTCTAATCTCACAGATAATTTCAGTAATAATTTCTAAGCATACTTTTGAAAGCGCGTGTGTGTATGTTACGTTTGTATCTCCTCAAGGATAAACAAATATTATTCCTTTATTAAGCCAGAAAGAGTAATTTCATGAAAGAACTCAAGGCAATTTCATGTGGAGGCTTCAAAATATCCTTATACCTAGGATTGTGGTTGGACTTGATAATCTTAAAAGCCTTTTCCAACCTAAATGGTTCTGTGATTTTACCAGTTTGCCTCCATGCTGGGAAAAAAGTTCACCTGGGTACTTTGATGTGTGTATTTTTACTATACTTAAATAAATGAAGCTCGAAATACTTCTTCTAAATTTTTTAATTCTTTGTTCAAGTGAAGTCACTGCATCCATAATTAAATATGTGAAGTAAATACCCTACATAAATGCAGTCTGTGCAAACTGCAGGGTGTGCAGCGTCCTGTGCATAAGTGGCTCAGTAATTAATTTCCTTTGTTACACATTGGTAAAAATTAAATGCTACACTCAGTTGGAAAATGCAGTGATAGTCTGTGGTGATGGGAGGGTGGAAATACAGCCTTTGTTCGTCTTTTTTTTTTTAAACATAAGGCATTTTTTCTTCAGCAGTCTTCAACATAAAGTAAAGCCAGCTGTATTCCGTGTTTGATATTTTGAAGTATGGAGCTGCAGTCACCATTCAGTTATGAGTGAGAGTTTTGCTTCTGGATCCACTTTGTCTAAAATGCAGTTCTGTTAAAGGTGTCTGTGAGCGCAGGCAGGTGGATTTGTCCATTGTGAACAAACTAGGAGCTCCTAATTCTGAGCTGACCCAGTCTGGCATGCTCACTGGCATGTCATGTGTCACCCGTATGGTCATGACTGGGGAAAAAATGCAACCTCCCAATGCTGCCTGCCATCATCTCAGCTGTCTCACATCCTTTTTTTGTCACTGTGTTTATTGTAATGGTAGAATGTTTATTTTGATCACAGCACTAACCAAACATTAAGTATAAGATATGTAGAATTAAAAGTATTTAGGGTTTTTTTAGTTCAGCTTGTTTCTAGCACTTAGAAGATAAAAGAACTTCTGAAAGCTGATGGATTGAAAGGAAAGTTGTAAAGCATATACAGAAAATCGCACAGAGGAGGCGAGTGGAGAAACAAACCAGGGATTCACAAGGAGAAAATTGCTAAAACAGTGTTACTCTGAAGCTGTCCCATGCCACTTGTCCCTTTCTCAATTTTGCACTTTCTAAGAAGTGCTGAGATCTACTCTTGCATCTTAGACAAGAGTGGCAGGTGCTGCATTTGAATTTTCAGACATGTACGGTGTGGTTGCCTGCTGCTTGCCAAGTTTTCCCAGCTTTCAGCAAGGGAGTTTGGAGGTGTCCTTCACTTTTTAATACTTTCATATTTCTTACTGATACAGTAATATTGACTCCAGTACTTTTTACCACCTGAGCTAAAGCTTTAAAAATCTTAATTACAGGGAAAACAAACCATACTCTCTTCTGTGTTGAGATGTGGGCCACACTTTGGTCATACAATGAAAGCTACAAGCTTCTCTTAAAATATTTGCCTATCCCGTCTTCATGGATTGACTTCTTAAGTCTGTGAACGCCTCTGTAGAGAAAATCTATCTGAAAAACTGCAGAGGAATTGTGCTGGTACCATCCATCTCCGATTGCTTTTTCTGTCTTCAGAGACCCTTTGTGAAGGAAGTAATTAATCTTGTTGTGGAGTACAACACCCCCACAGAGAGTACCAAGCGAATTAAAAGGGGCAATATTTGGTTACCTCCTGAATCTAATGAAATGTTGATTTCTGTCTGTTCTTGAGCAGGTCAGCTTTTTCATGCTAACCATAGCATCTGTTATTCTTTCCCTATTTGTTTTTCAAAGCTACTTGGAAATTGTCCGTACTGGCAGGCACACTTACGTATTCTTGTCAGTTCTGAATATTTGCACTTTCAGTATAAATCCTTTGCTTTGGGTTTTGTTTTTGTTTTCTTTGGGTTTTTTTTAATTGTTTCTATTTACAAATTGTTTATTATAAATAGAATGCTTCAGCAGCAGGGTGTAGAAAGGTACATTCTTAATTTGGCTGCCAGCCTAAATAGCATTACAGGAAAACCTGTCCAGGGATGTGACCGACGGGTATTTTGTCAATAGGAAAGTGAAACTTGGGAGTCGAGTGTATGAGGTAGAAAGTGACAAAGACCCCTCATATCTTAAATAAAGATCCTTCCAGTTGAAGTATCCAAGAGGCTTGGACATAGGCTTACAAAATGTCAGCCGAAAAGTAACGTCATGTACTTCAACTCCTGTGTTGAACCTACTAGGTTCAAGTTACAAGAACTGCCTCTTGAAGTGTGGCAACAGCCTTCCCAACTGGCTCAGGCAGGGAGAGGAGATGACTTGGATTCAGTCACATCATTTTGAATGGAACAACTGGTCACTGCCTCAGTCAGGTCTCACCCTGAATATCTATCCCTAATCCATAAAGGTTTATGGACAAGTATTCCGTATTCTGGGATTTTCTAATTTTTGGTGGGAATCCATGTGTCTTGCAGTGTGTAACTGTGACTGTGCAGAAGCAGCTTCATATCAATACAGTAGAACTGACACTAAGCTACTGATTGGAGTGCAGTCTTTAATTCCTTATTTTCAAGTGGAGATACTGTATTCCAAGGCTTTGCATACAGCACAAACTCGAAAAAGTCAGTTCCTTGTAAAAAACATCTGTTTTCTAGGGCAATTCTCTGAGTTAGCAAGGTTATCTTCCAGTTCAAAGACTTCAAAGAGCTTAGGCAGACATAGTAAGGTGTCTAGACAGTCAGACCTTAGCTGCACGTTGTTGTAAGTTTGAATTGGTTAACAAGCAGTAGTACTTTTTTTAGAGTACCAAGGTACCAAGCCTTGCTAAAGAGAACAGAAACCTGACATACAGTTGAAACATTCTTTTTCTAACTCTTTGTAGATTTACACCATGAAATAAATGTAACTACTGCCTAGTCCAGAAGCAGACTGATTGCCACAGAGCTGTTGGATATGTTTGCCTCCCTCAGAGATTTGTTCTGCTTGCAAATGTAGTGTTGCTGTTTTCCACCTTTTTCATACATTTTAAAATGTTCATTATTATAGAATTAGGCGAGTTGCATCAAATTAGTGCCTCAACTAGCAGAATATCATTGCAACAAATACCAGACAGATCACAAGTAAAGGATGACTGCATTTCTGATGAGTGTAACAGTCTCAATGGAATGACAGACCTCAAATTGCTCATCAGGAGAGAAATTCAAAAAGCTGACCTTTTCAAAGGGTAGAGAGTAAATGTAAACAAAAAGAGTGATGTTAAAATGGTCATGTCCTGTGTGCTATGTTTGTTCCATTGCACATGTAATATTTTTGCCATCGGTGTTTTTATTCTATTCTTACCACTTTCCATTTTAACAGTTGAACAACTGGGAGAGATAACTTGCAATCCTGAAGTCATTTGACTTGTCATCTTAAAGGGTATTTATAAACTATAGCATTCAGGGAGCCCCCACTGTTACCTTAAATAGATAGATTCCTTTTACGACTAAGAAGAAAATGAGACTATTTCATTTTGAAATGGCTTTTCTTAAATGTAAGTCTAATGATGGTTGATTAAAAACTCCATAAAAATGGGTAGGAAGCTTAACCATATTATGTATTTATATATTATCACTAAAGACTGTGTGAAAAGCAAATGGTATGGCTTACACTAAACATGTGAAAAAGATGTTTTTCTCCTGCAAGTACAAGTAGCTTTTATCCCCTTTTAATATTGATCTATATTAACTGTTTCCTGTAGGCAGAAATGCTGCTTTTGCTATTTTATTTTTTTGAGAAGAATAGGTTTTGTAATGCACAAACAAACAAACGAACAAACAAAAAAAAGTTCCCAACAGCCTACTGAGTTAATTTCTGTCAAGTTTTCAAATTCTAAACAAGTTATAAAGGATAATGGAAATCTGAGGGCAATAAAAAAGAAAAAGAAGCAAGCAATTTTGAATAATTTGAGAACTTGATAAAAGAAGCAAGAAATATTTGTGATCAATGAAACAAGGTATTTGGAAATATATACTAGGTATTGACATTGGAAGGAAGAGGACATCCTTGCTTAGAATCTTTAGAATGGTGATAATCAAGAGAGAGCAGATGTAGACAGGTACTTTCTATAGTAGTCAGGTTTTGACCTTTAATTGCATCTGGTTTGCCAAATGCAAGCATTAGATTACAAAATGCATGACAGAAATTATTTACAGGGGGCACACGAACATATAGTTGTAGTTGGGTTTGGTTTTTTTTAATGCTGCAGACGTCTGGGTGGTTGTAACACATGAGGGTGTGCTTCCCAGCCCAACATCTGATTAGTCACTAATTTAGTAAGGAATGTCCTGGCACAGTTTAGTTGAAGCATGTGATCCTATCAGCAGAATAACATTATATTCTTTTACGTGTTTCAACATACAGTTGAGTAAAACAGCTCAGCTGTTTTGAAACAAACTTCATGATATTCCTTCCAAGTCTCCTTTTCTTCTCTTATTTCTTATTGACAGAAGAGATGTTGCATGTTTACTTGCTAAAATATATTTCATGCCTTAAACATTTTTTTTAATTAATATTCCAAATTTTTTAGAGTCTAAATAACACTGAAGATCAATTCTAGATAGCTATAAGTGTTTCATTTTTACACTAAGGGAAACAGAAAATAACATATGTTCATATCCTGTGTGTTCTGCAAGTTTCCACACTCAATGAATACGGATGATCAGACATATTAAGGTGGCCAGCTTAATTAAAATTTTCAGAGATAAGTATTTGCTGTAGCGCAAAACCATGAAAGTTCTCCCAACTCCACCTGCATGTTATGGCCACAGCACCATGTGACACACACTTCCTTTCCCTAGCTTAGATTTGCCCTAGCTCCTCTCTCAGAAGTTCAGCCTTTTTTTACCGAGTGCTTGGATTAGTAGTGTGATTAATAGATCACTGATGTAGTTGTGGCCATTGAGGTTACTGTAGGTCAGTTCATAGCGAGAGGTAATGCTTAAGAGAATTTCACAGTGAATATAAAAATATCCACTATTTTGCTGGAATTATTCTGACAAATGTACTCATAAGGGATTTGAAAAGGCAGTGAATAGTGGGATGGCCAGGTACCAAATTATTCAAGAAAATTAAGACAAGGACGAGCTATGAGTAATTTCAGAAGATCCTTACAGGATTCCTTCTCAGTAAAATAGCATCTGAAATTCAGTGTATGTAGCTGTGAAGTTATGTAGAAATAGCAGTACTAAATTCACATATAAAATAATAGTGTCTGAAGGTGACTGTAACCACTTATGAATAAGATGTTTTCTCACAAAACCAGCATTGATCAACAGACTAAATCTACTGCTAAGGATCAGTAACAAAGACATGCAGGGAAAAAGCAATGACAATCATATTCCACTCTCGTAAATCTATTGTATGTCAAAATCCTGAATACTGTGTGTGGATCTGATCTGCTACCTTCCAGAAAAAAGTACAGGAGAAAAAATATCCAGTGCACAGCAACAAGGTAGATCAAATATGCATAACTATTTCCTTATAAAGAACAAGTAAATGAGGTAGGACTTTTCAAAAGAGAAAAGGAATAATTAAAGAGAAATGCAATAGAGGTCTCTCAAAATACCACAAGGAACGCGCTTTCTCTCTCACACTTTTAGAATGAGGAGGCATCAAAATAGCAGGCAGCAAGCTGAGGAAAAATAAAAATATGTAATAAGTTTCAGAAATCCTTGGCACGTGATTGTTGTAAATAGTAGAACTATAGATGGATTTTAAATATAAATTACAGGACAGTTTTTTAAAGAAAATTAATTGAAGGCTTTTAAATAAAAAATCACCACCTATGGCTTTGAAAGTCCCCAAGCTGCTTATTGTTGGAAGCTCTGTTGTATTCTATGGAGTTATCATTATGTATTTTCCCATATTTTTATTCTGTTGTTTAGGTATCCCCAGGTATTCAGTTCTGGCAGGCATTAAAGACAGGACACAGGGCTTGATGGGCCTTTGGCAGACCGAGTCTAGCTGGTCTTGTTCATACAAGCATTGAGTTTTTATTCAGTTAAGTGACACAGTAAGACTGAAATAAATGTATCTATTTATATCTGCAGTTGTATATAGATTGTATATAAATGTTAAAGTCTGAGAAATCCAAGAAGGGCACGTGAGATAGCTGTTGCTCAATTTTAGATGGTCTGTTGCTACCAGCACATTCCAAGGAAGTTGCAAGGTCAGTATGTACCTTAACATCATGCTTTTATGCATCTAGGCATGAGATCAGAGTAATATAATTAATCAGAGCAATAATATCTGAGGTTTGCATGTCTGATCTTTAAAAATATACTGTTCCAAATGTGTGTAGCTTGCCTTAGAACACAAACTGAGATGTGTCTGAAGAATCACTGTACGAAGTTCTCGTGTCAAGGCTGTACAGGAACAAACTGTTTCCATTGGGTTCACCATAAGCAGACAATTTTCTTAGAATGTGTGCCTTGACAACTTCTCTCCTAACTCGTTAGCCGAATCAGATACTTTTTTATTATAATCAAAGTCTCAAAGTGTGGGAATTCAGCTGGAAACGCAGTACAATATGATGATAAAGAGAAATAGAAGTTTCTGAAAACAACAGATAAGCAGAATTTTTTGGTAATAGTTTCAAATACTTTGCTCAAACTCCTTCCAGATGTACCTTGGAAAATACTTATTTCTTCAATCAGTAATCAAACTCAAAACACACTGACGAGGCTTTTTTTTTTTTGTAAAGAATAATTTTTGTAGATGGAAATTAGTCTTGGGAATTTCTTAGTCACTGAAAGGAGGTGAAAAGCACTGCAGGTTACCTGAAAAGCAGTTGAAAAATTATATATTTAAAGTGCTGTGACTGTTTCCCAAATAAATTATTTTGGGGGTTGTTGTTTTTTTGTGGGTTTGTTTGTTTTGGATTTGGGGGATTTTTTTGTGGTTTGTTTGTTGGGTTTTTTAATAAGAAAAACCCACCTCACTGAACTAAAGTAAAAGTCTGAGTAGAGAGTTATTTTTTCCCCCCTTCTACTTCCCTTCTCTACCAGAACACCTGTAGGAACATTCAGGGAGTTGGGCTCAATGATCTTTGTTCAAGATTCTAAAGGAAACAGCAAAAGCTGTGATAAAATATTGTGCATTTTACAGATTTATATTGATATGTATGTATTTATGTATAAGTAACTATAAATAAAATTGAAAGCTTAATTCTTCAGTCTTCTAGCAGCAAATTGTGCTTTTAAAATGTATTTCCTATGGCTTAACAAAAAGGATTCTTTATAAATCTCTTGATGCCCGTAAAAAAATGAGGGAAAAGGAAGTTTTAGAGATGATAGGAGCGGCTGTTGTGCTGTGCAATACAAATGGTCTAAACCACCTTATGAAATGGATTGAATTTAAATAAAAATTAATAGTAAAGAGGTAGGGAATGGCAAATTTGTCTTTGGGACAAAAGCCTAGCTAACTGAAGTTAGTTTTGTCTTGCCAGCAGTTCTGTCATCCCTTCAGCAGAATGTCGTGTGTCCTGTCATCCTCTCCAGGCAGGGTGAAGGTTATCAGGTGCTCTGCACTTCTGGCTGAGTGTTCTGGCAGCACATGCCTGGCCAGCTCAGGGGATTCCTCTCAGTCACAACTCAACAGGTGTCCTTGCTGACAAACGGGCTAAGCTGCAGGTCTTCCTTGATCATCATCCCTCATCTGAACCCTTTTTGACTTCTAGTGGCCCAGGAGCCATTTGACTGTAGTTTTTTGGGGGTAGGTGTGGTTGCTGGAGAGTGCTGAGTTCTCTCCTGCAGTCTTGGCTGCCCCTTTGCCTTTTCTGTGGAGCTGTTTGGTGTTGCACTGGCCTCCCATTGCTTTAAATTTGCACGTTTCACAGAGGGCTGGATATTAAAAGAGCAGAATGGTCGGGTTTGACAAGTATTCACTTTAGAGAAACTGTGAAGAAATTGGTTTACCCCGTCACTTCGGGATAGTTTTGTTTTAATCAGTGTACTCAGAATTAACCATCTTACCCAGCTTGTAATTGTGTATGTGTATGAATTGCCATTGTGTGAAACATACTTTTGCTTTGTATAATGTATTTCTTGCTTCTGCTTCTCATTATTGCCTATCTTACCCTTCTATGTTGTCACAAGTGACACTATGTAGAACTATTTTATTAAGTTTTGATGTTAGCATTTTAAGAAGTTTATGTCTGCTTTCTCTCTCCAGCTATGGTAGAGCTATAATGTGAGGTCAAAATGTAATATGAACTGTGGTGACAGGTTCCTATATTTTTTTTAAACCAGCTGGTTGATCAGCATGCACAAATATGGGCTTTCTAAAGTGGCATGCACTCTGATATTTTTCCCCCTGATTTTAGTTTGTAAGTACTTTAAACTTTGCTTATATAAGTATACATGTTACTGGTTTTCATATATCAGATTTGCTAACTTGCTGTTACAAGTGTTGGAGTTGGAAAGTACTGACAGGTGGCATAGAGATTAGCAGTTGCTCCATCACATGAAAATATGGCCTTGAAACAGAGTCATGTTAGTGACAATTTAATAATCTTTTCTTTTGTCACAGCTGCACAGTTTTATAAACTACCACACTGAGACTGAGTAAAGACAATTCTAATGAAAAAAGCTCTTTTCAAAGGGAGAGAATATGATTGTAATTTTACCATCAGACATGTTAAACACTGGAGAGTTCATCTCTTGTCACACGGTAAACAAACAAATAGATAAGTTGATGTTAATAAGTTGATAAATTAGCAGTCATTTAGTCATCTGTCTCACTTCCATTATACAGGTGTTGAAAAAGGCTGTGGACCTTAAGGAATCAAAATGAATCATACCTGCTATGAAAATGTTTGGCTAGCAATTCTGAATATTAATCAAAACTTTGGCTCTTTGTCCTGGGACGTAAGAATAGGGTTGGTATCAGTGAAAATGATAAATGATATGTAACTGTGTGCTGTGCTTACATTATAATGTACTCAAAGTCCTGCAGTTATTCATCCTTAAGCTTCTAAAGTCTAATTCAGAACTGGTGACCTGTACTTGGATCTAGTTACGGCTTGCAATTGCGCTAATCCCTCTCTGGAGAGATTTTCTTACATTGCACCAAAGAATAAATTACATGATTAGGTGGAAAACTGGCTCCTATCCTCATGTTCATAGGATGATTGCAGCATTGAAGCAATGGTGGGTCATCTAAGCAAACTGTGAGCATACCAGTAAAATCTTTTAGACCTAGGTGCTCTCAGTATGTGGTCTGAGTATCTTCCTGTATGGTCTGCCTTTCATATAGTTCATCTTTTTGTCAGTAGGAAAAGAAATTCATTGCTGAGAAGAAACAGATTCAGATTGCGGCAAACCAAGAGACAGGGAGGTGGGCAGGTTTCAGAATCTTGCGTTGCATGTGTGCCTAGGGAAAAAAATGCATTTTAATGTGACTTAACTGAATTACACATCATGAGATAAACTAGTACATAAGTACCTTTGTAGAAATGTAGTTTAATAAATCAAATAATTTCATGAAACAGTATGTAAAAGGTTTCTTGAATGAAAAAATAGTTATCTTTAGAAATGGTTCAGATCATTGCTAGGTGGGTTTGGGTTTTTTGTTTAGTCTTTTTTTTTTCCCCTCCAAATATTTGTTTCTTTTATAGCTGTTTAACAAGATTCCATGGCCAAAAAGTCACAGAGCAGTTGAGATTTTCACCCTTAGTGGTAAGATCTACCTTCCTGTCTCAGCTCCTCTCTGTTTGTCACACAAATCCAGCATGATCTGTCATATTTGTAAAGAGCAAGATTTGCTATCTTCATGCGACTAAAATGTAATAACCTGCTTTTTAAACTGCAGTTGAAGTGTTTCTTACTTCCTTTAACTCCTCTTTTTGCTTGTGTTTGAGACTTGGAAATACTGTCATGCACCATGGAGCATTATTATGCGTGCTTTGTGAGAAACACTAAAACCTCACAGTGACAATTCATTGTTGCTGATACAGATCAGGTTTTGGTGTCTGTTGATAGTCGGTTTGCTTTCATACTCAATTTTTATTGATTCTCTAAAAATACATATTCATGTGCTTTGTTCTGCCCGGTGAATATTTCTTGCATGTGGTATCTTGTTTAGCTTTTTGAATGTTGCAATACTTTTTTTGTCAAAACAGAATGCTGTTTGTTTGGGGTGTTTTTTCTGATTATGCAGATTGTGATCTTAAAAATGTTTAACAATTAATTATTTCATCCAGGTACAAATAAGAATACTGCATAATATGCAGAATTCCATGAAGAAAGAAAATTTTTCCTGAGCACTTTTTTTGTTTGCTTTTATTGGTCTTCAACTGTTGAAAGATTTAATTTTTTTCTTTTTTTTTTTTTCAATCCTGAACCTTGGTACAGCTAAGTGCCAGACTATGTTCTGTGTGTAATAGGTGTCTTCATCTTTTTTAGCACACTGCTTACTGCTTGTGGTGACACCTGGTATAATACCTCAGCAAAGAACTGAGCATGTTCAGCAGGTCCAGTTTGAGGATTTTTCATTTACACTTGTATGAAAGGTGTCCTCTCTTTTAAAACCAGCCTCCTCTGTGTATCTCACAGTGTATGGAGAGACCTCAAAGTTAAGTAGATATAATAAGCATTTGCAGTTTGAAGTCAGCTTTACATAGAAAGAATCGGGACAGGAAACATTCAGCAAATTTTGGTTGAAAATATGGGAAAATTTGGCATGCCCTTCAAATTGATGAAATATGGTAAAACATATACTTTCAGACGTGTGTGCTTATAAATATATAATTGTACACATGCCTGCACACACACACACAAATGTGATCAGTTTATTCAGTTTCCCATATTGAAAAAGAGGGGAAATAGTCCATTTGGGGGGATTTCATGTATGTTATTAATATGGGTTTTTTTCAATAGCATTAAAAGGCATTTCGCATTACTTTTCATCGTAAACATGTCTGACAATGATGGTAGTTTTTAAACCCATGCTTTTGCTGAAAATAACACCAGTAGACCCATCTACCCTAAGTAAAATGCTAGACTTTTCCATTCATTCTGGAAATACAAACTAAACTAGATGTTCTTTTGGGAGTGTGATTTTATATATATATATTTTTTTTTTTCTCTTTTTTATAATGTCAGTCGAGGGTTTTTAGGATGCCTTTAAGCTTACAGGAGGGAGCTCATTATTTTTTCATTCACATTATTGGAAGTGAGACTCATTCATAGCTGAATAATTAGAACAGGGTTATACATTAAAAGCACTGTGTTTCCTTTAAGATGAGGAGAGACATAGAAGGCAGCAGTGGTTGTGAGTAGTTCTGGAGCTGGTTGTCCAGCTAAAGCATGCCACAGGCTACTTAATTAAAATCTTTGAAAGCTTGCAGCTGGGTGGGACACAACCACCTACCTCCTAAAACCCTTGAGCATCATCAGTATCTGAGTGTGTAAAACAGAGTATTTGACACTATTTCCAATCCTTTTAGCTTTTCAGTGAGGCTGCTTCCTTGTCTCTGGCAAGAACATAGCTTTTATTTCCCTTCTTTTTCTGAAGACCTCCACAGTCTTTAGTGCCTGCCGGTAAAAGAAAAATTTTGCATAGATGCCCATACCATTTGAGGGAAAGGCCATTCACTTGATAATTATGATACATATTCAGTATTTGGCAAGAGCAAAACTGGTAAGATTCCCTGATAGTGCAGTATGTCAGACTGGCATCTGATCTGCATACCAGCACATCTTTTGGGGTGTCTTCATACCTGACAGCAAAGAGCTGTTACTCAACAGCTCTCAAGGAAGTTTTCAGAAAGGTCTAGAAGAGGTCAGCTTAGTTGAAAACAAGGTAATGGAGATAAGCAGAAATAAGAAGAATTTATTCTTAATGTTATCCAAATAACGTGAAGAATATCAGGTACTCTGGAAAGCTCTGTGTAAAAATGTCATAATGATGGCCAACAGAGGATGAGGAAAAACTTAGAAGAGAGGTCAAAATGTGTAAATAATAGTATGTTCTCACTGGGAATAACTACATTTCTGGTCTCTCCCATTGGTTATGGTAAACCCAGGAAGAGTTTGCAAAAGAACAGTGAGGATGTTTGAGGGTATGCAAGAGCTTACATGCATGAAACAGGTGTGCCAAATAGGGCTTTTAAAGCTGAATGAGCTGACCAACAGGAGGACATTGCAGATAGAATCTTTTTCATCTTGATTTCAAAACCAAGGGCTTCCATGTTCCCTTCAGAAGTAATAGCACAAGGGGGAGGAATTCACTGTAAGGTGGAAGGGGTTGCTCTTTCTGTTGAAGAACCACCAGAGCCAAGGGGAGGGAAAATTTCAGAAAACACTGCATGTGAGAAGTGAGAGAGACATGACAAGGCTGGAATATAGCAGCTCAAACAAAGAAGTTGCTCAGAGAAGCATGTATTAGTCATGTGAATTGAGGCCTCAAAAGTGGCAAGAAGAAACTTAGAAGGACAGAGGAGTGACTCAAGTCCAGTGCAGTTAATGCAGTGCTTAGCTGCAACTAAGCGAGGAAATAAGAATCTCCTTGAAAAATAACATGGATAGGAAAAGACTTTCCTTTCTCAGTTCTGTCATTTCTAGTCACTTAGAGTTTTCCATATTGGAAAAGTTTAATTTTTAGCAATGTTAAAAAATGGAAACGTCTTTTCTAAACAGCTTCATCTTTCAATTTTGCAGTCCCATCAAAAAATTGATATATGGTCTATAATGGTCTGCAAAAACAATAAATCACTGTGAAAAGCTAAAGAGAGTTAACTGTCATCTGCCTGTTCTGGTATAAGACTTCTTGGAAACCAGCTGAAGTGGCTAGATCAGAGCAAAGAATATTGGGTGAGGGTTGGCTGGGTTTTGGTTCCCAAACAGTATGCGGTTAAGCTGCAGATGTCCTTGCCACAAGATGTTATAGGTGTTATCATGGATGGAAATCCACTCAGAGCTAAAAAATAGGCATCACTGTTGGCTCAGATCTCCACAAGTTGGGAGTCTGGAGGACTATCTGTAGAAGGCAGCAATGTGTTTTTTCCTTGGCTGTTCCTTTTGGACACAGTAGAAGATGCCAAAGCCCTTTGGCCTGATTCAGTACAGTACTTTTGTTCACCTGCTGCTGTTCCACCAAAGTGTCCTTGGAGAGGTCATTCCATCTCATGCAGCTGTGAAATAATCTGGAACCTGATCTGCTGGAAACCTCCATATGGGCCAATACAAATTCTAATTCCCTTGGGTGCAGAAGAATTTGGAATGATCAAAAAAAATGAGATTAATTTTCTAGATAGTCTTCTTTGTGTTACCAAGCAAAATACTTCAGTGTGATTGCAGTTCCACTAAATATGCATTCATGCTGTTCTCAAGTATGATGAGAATGTGATACCAGTAGAAACTAGTCTTTGAGTTCTGAAGTGTTTTGTAAATGCTCTAATTCCAAGCTAACAGGTCCTTGACATTTTAGATAGGT
Source organism: Struthidea cinerea (assembly GCA_013397865.1). NCBI lineage: Eukaryota > Metazoa > Chordata > Aves > Passeriformes > Corcoracidae > Struthidea > Struthidea cinerea. The sequence continues at coordinate 747,104 of VZTI01004412.1, forward strand.
ACTGATTTAGTAGACAGTTTTGAACCTAATCTTTGCAGGTCTTGCTTATGAATAAGTAAATAAGGTGATATTATTCTCCTTACCTCAGTGAGGGCTGGGAAGCGTTGTAAGGAATTGTAAAAGTAAACTGTTTTTCTGCTGTAGCAATAAGCTCTGTGTAGAGTGTGACAAAGAAATAAACAGTCCAAAGCTGCACTTGAAGAGTTTGGAATGCATCAAGTTCCAAGGCTGAAATACAAGGATAGACATGATACTGAAAGCTTTTCAGCTTCTGAGTGTGATCATCAAATGCTTTAGAATGGAATATTTTGTAAAAGGCATTTTACATAGTAAATGTATGTGGTTGTGTAAGGGTATATTGCAGTGCGTGGAAACTAAAGCAGCCCAAGTTGCATAAGGGGTTCAATTTTGTTTGCTTTCATTTTTGATGCTACATTTAAATTTTGAATGATGCTCCTACATGTTTGCATATTTCAATTATTTCTTTTGCTTCTTTTCCTAATTAGAAGACATCACACCTTTGATCTGAATATGAAACTGTTACACAGAATCATTTCATTAATTAAGATTTTTGAATTTAGCTGCTCTGTTGTTTCAGGGTAAGCTTGAAGAAATGAAACTCTTAATTATTTCACCAGTAACTATCAGAAGTAAGAAAAGCAAAAAGAAAAGGAAAGAAAAGAAAAAGATGATTACATTGGATTATGCCAGTATTGATGACCATGGAAAGTCTCACTTGTAGGCACGACACTTATTAATGCCTGCTTATATATTGTATTACATAACTCAGTCAGAGGACTTTACTCCCATTTTTTTAGATCGTACTAGTCCTTCTGAAGAAATTTGTACAAAAAAAAGAAGAAAGGGAAGAATCCTTTGTCCTTCTGAAATTTAAGCAGCTTTCCAGAAACTATGTATTACTCACAATGCACCATATATACCTTAGCAAGTCAAAGTTACATGGCATGCCTGTTTTCCAGCTTTGCTATTTTTTTTTAAATTTATTTTTAACATGTGACATCCCCAGGACAATTCTTACCGTCTCATGCAGGACAGGCAGGTATAAATCTTGCTCAGTTCCTTCCTAGAGAAAGAGATTTCTTGTGTGAAGATCTCTGGATGTAATGTGGATTTGAAAATATTTTAAGAACAACAGGTCAACCTGTTCAGTGAACGAAGGAAGCCATGTGAAGGAGCGGTGCTGAGCACTGTGCTGGACGACAGACAGACGGGATCCTTGGAGTCTTGGACTGTGTGACAAAGCTTCACCAGCACAGATAAGGTTGCGGGGGTGTTGAAAATTAATAGAGACATAGTTGGTGTAACTGGAGTGACAGAATCCTTGTCATGCATGCAGCAATAGGAGGAAAAACCATAGGAGGAAATCCATATTCAATTCACCTTCACAGAGGCAATCAAAATATGTTGGCAGAAAGCCTCCTCCTGCCAGCATACTTTAGTTTTTGAGGACTCTGCCAGCACAGTGTTCTGGTATTCCTATTTAAGATCGCTTGTGGCAGATGAGCTTGGAATCAGAACTTAAAAGCAATGCAGTTAATCATTATTGAAAACTTGTCTTCCTATTCCTTATTTAAAAGAATTACTAAGTTGGTGTGGATTTTTTTCATCTGTAAATTTAGTCAATGGAGAATAATTTGGCTTCTTCTGACAGCTTGTGTCTGACGCTTTGTAGGGAGGAAAAAAGGATTTGTTATAGTTAAGAGTAAACTCTTTGCTCTCATATTTTCAAGCCTGTCACTTTATTAGTTACTTAGCTTCTCATCATTTTGGTTGCTGCTTACACCTGAGAAAGATGGGAGATGTTGAGGAAGATTTCCAGTGGAAACAGAAAAATAAAATGTACTAAGTGGGTGGTGATTCTCCCTCACATGACCAGAAGGAAAACAAACTGTTTGGCTTTTGACTGTGCTTGCTACTAAACACCCTGTCATAGTGTGTGAGGTGAGTCACGACTTGTTTATTTATAGCCACGGCCAATCAAAGCCGACCGCTCTGAACTTCATTCAAGACCAGCAGCACTTAGGATGTCTTGTAAACATTTGCTCTCTGAGCAAGGAGCATTCTTCCTGGCAGCAAGCAGCACAGGTGCCTGGCTGGTGGCTCCTAAAACACAAAACAGACTAGAAGATCATTGCCTGGATTATCTAGATTGGTAGAGAGAGAAAGAGAGAGAATTCCCTTTTACATCTGAAATGCCAGACAGTGAGGATCTGGGACAAGATGACAGGTACTGTACTTTGCTTGTGCCCTCCCGTGCAGTGCAGGAAGGACTGAGGCTTCAAGTAATTAATCTGTGTGTGCTCCTGGGTGCTCAGCCTGAGATCAGTTTTCTCTGCATTGTAACCAATCTTCTGCTTCTTGAGGGCTTTGCCTCTAATGCTAACCTTCTCAGGAGGGAAGTGTGAGTCTTAATGTCTGATAGAGGGTAAATAGAACAGCTCTGAGGTACTTGTTAAAGTGAAGCAGAAGGAAAGAAAATACTGTGTGGTTTCTACCTGGTCACTTTTCCCTTCAAAGCCTCAAAATGTCAGGCATGGAAATAGTTGAGTTGGAGCCATGCTACTGACAGAACCCTAACTCGTTTCTGTGAGATAGGGCACTGTGTCCCTTTGAGGTATGCCTGTCTTTCTGAAGTTCAGCTTTTATTTTAATTAGCTGATATAAGCAACAGTCATGACAAAAAAAAAAAAAAAGTAATTAGATCTAAAACTTGGTAACAATTTAAAAAATACAATTTTCTCAAATATGATCCAGCACATTCCTATGAAATTAATTAATTAAATTTAGCCAAATAGTTTTTAAAATAGGTATTTGAAAAGTAGATATTATTGATGTTTGACTATGGCAGAGTTTATAATCTAGATTTTTTTAAAGTCCACGTGGTTTTTCCATAGTCTTGATGCTAATCAAAATGTTGGCTCTAAAATGGTGTTAATTGAATACTTGATGTTGTAAAAAGAGCATTTGTCATGTATGTAGAAGTAGATTCTTTTTTTCTTTTTAGAAGTTAGTGAACAAAATGCCAGAACATAGAGACAAATTTAAGAAAGTAAGCAATTACAAGGATCAGAAGTGAGCATTTCATTATGGCTTTGGATTTGATTTCTTCTACTTAAATCTGAACATTTTTGTGGATGTTTTTCCAGTATGTTTGTCAATGTGTTGTGAGATGAAATACAGGAGATAGTTCTGGTTGTCTGTTGTAGAGCAGCACATTCAAGCACTGCCCCCTAACTGGATGGGCGTGGGTGAATGGATCCCCAGAGGCATAATTGGGTCTCTGCAGGGGTGGGCTCACCTACACATTTCCGTTTGCAAGGATATCGGGGTTGTGCCCTATATATATGGCATAGATTGCAATTAATTGTAGTTGCAGGTAGCATTTTTTTTTCTCTTAAGGAAATGTTGACTCATAGCTGATAACCACCAAAGTGTTAATTGCTATTCTTTGACAAATGTTTAGTGAGGTTTCCACTTTGTTCAATTGTTTATTTTTCAATAAAGAAAAACTGAAATATGTGTGACCCCTTAAAAAAAGTTTTCAGCTTTGTAATAACATCTAATTTATTTTGTTCACAATTTTTGCTCTATAAAGGCTTGCAGCAAACTTTGGCAGCTAAACAGAAGCAACGACACCTAAGGCTCTAAGATCTCTTTTATGTCAAATTTGGGGGCTTTTGTTTTGGTTTTGGAAGAAAAAGGATGAGCTTTTCTAAAGCAATAACCTGGAAAAGCATAACAGAGCCTGCTCTGCCCATTTATCATTTTTGAAGCTACCATTAAATTAACTGACCCTGATGCTCATCCCTCATCCTTTTGTGTCTTTGCTATTGAGCAAAAAGGTTTGAGAAAGTAGTTTAATCAAAAGGTTCCAATTTTTTTCCTGAAATTAATTTGCCTTTTTGTCTTGGTCATAACAAATAGGATATAAGTGGAGAACATTGCTAAAGAAGTGCTAATGAGGTTTGGTGGAGGTCAGAGTATTTTGGTCCAAGTTAAACAGGAGGGAATAGAAGGAGGAGCTATGGGAGATGTACAGGAGCAATTAATCTTAGAATTGCAAAAGAAGAAATTGAAATGTAAATGCACAGATAACGGTGTAATTTTAAGGGCACACTGATCAAACTGATAAAATCTTCAGCTTGTATGTATTCAAAAAAAGGAGAGCAGTAGTATTTTTGTAGAAGGTGCAGAATGAGCTTTGATCCCTGACTGGTTTCAGTGCATTGCCCTCCTTGTAGGCCCTTCTTGGATGCAAATACTTCTTCCATCCTCTCTCCTCTTGAGTTCATGTCCTACTTCAGAAAATATGTAATACTGTGTCACAAGTGTATTTCGTGAACATTGTTACATCATAATTAAATATGTGGCATTGGTCAATAGTCTGTTAGTCATACTGTGAGTTTAAAGGAAAAATAAGCAAAGGAACGGATGCACAAATACATCTTAGTAAGGCTAGCCAAAAAGCTAAGAGTTGTGAAGAGCAGGTACCCACTGGTATCTTCTGTTTTGTTTTGGCACATGATCGTGGATGGTAATAGATGAAGAACAGTGAGGAAATATGTGGCCACAGGTAGAGGATTAAAAACAATTTTTCATAAGGAGATAAATTGTTATCTCCTTATGATAAAGGATTTTCCCTCAGTAATTCATTATCATCAGGTCCACTACAGGTTTGGTGTAACACAGTATAATGTATTTTTTTTTTAATTTACAATTTGAGAGGAATCTCATAATAGTCAAGAATGTATAAAAGTTGCTGTGAATATCAGTCCTGAAGTGGTGGAAGCACATGGCTTTAGGAACTCTCAGTAATGCATCAGAGTAGTAAGTGATAACCTACCTGTACAAAATACATTAAAACCCACTGAAAAGAGTCAAAATGAAGTTTTGCACAGAAAAAGTTACAGCCATCTTGTTAGGTAACACAGAAAGTAATTTTTAAAAAACAGTCTTTTTGAAAATCCAGTTGAAAATCCAGTTTTCCTTTTTTTTTATATGCAGCTGCTCTGCACTTCAGGGAATACTCAGCTCATCTTTCCTAGTTGTTTGACTTTGAAAGGCCTTGAACTAGGAATATCCCAGCTGAAGAATGTGGAGGCTGTGAAGGAGGAAAATTAATTGATTTTGTGAAAAAGGACTAAAAGAGTTGTTGTTGCAAGAGAAAAATAAATCTGAAAGAATTGCTTCCAAAAGCTGGGCAGATCTGTTTAAAGTTCTGCAAATGGAACTTTATGGTCTTGTTGCTTAGCAAGGAGTTTCCTTATTTTTCTGAACAAAAATGTCTCTTTTGTGTAACCAGTGTCTCTTAACATGGGAACCTGACCTGAAACATCCCAGGCCTTGTACCATCTTGGTAAAAGGACAACAGCACGTAGTAAATAGCATTATAATCTTTGCTGAACAGAAAGCAAGTCAATAATAGTATTTACATGGCACTGAAACACTCAGTTTTCATGCAAAGAGATGTTTTTAAAAATCTACACTTAATGACTAAGTCATGAGTTTGGACTAATGGCACTTGACTGTCAGATGCTTTGAATGACCAGGAACTGCAGTAGTAGCTGGTGTTCTCCTCAGGGGAGCTGGGCGGGAGGAGTGCAGGTCAGAGGAAGGGTTTCCTGTGAGAGCTGGCCTGCCAGTCTGCTCACCAGAGTCTGTCAAGAGGAGTTCAACTATGAAATGCCCCAATTTAGTTGGAGTGTATTTTGTTTGTTTTAGCAGGACATTCAGCAAAAAGTGACAACATCTAATACTGTCTGCTGTGTTGAGGCACTTGTATACTGGAATCACCTTCAAAAAAAGCTGGAATTAACCAGTTTGTGTTTGGTCAGCTAAAGAAATACAATGCAGCTCCTTATTAAGACTTCATAAGATGACTGATGTATTATACCTGAATAGAGGAGATGAATGCATGCCCTCCAGAATAAAATCCTGTTAGTAATGCGTAATTTTCTTTTTTTTAAGCAATCTGTTGGACAAGATGAATTCCCCTGTCTCTTTGCAGAACACTTCAGTGTATCTTTATAAGAATAGGTTTGCTTTCATTTTCAGAAAACTTTGTTCTTGACTAGTAATGTAAACCAAAAAACCCTACATTTATAGGATTGATACTGTTTAGCAGGACACCAGTGATAAAATGTTCCCCTGTCAGTTGAAGAGAAGAAATACAATTGTGGCTTTAGTTTAACACACTGTGAAAAGAGTATATAGAGTCAGGGATGAAAGGTTGCTTATATGACGTTTTGCTGAAAGTCACGTGGCCTGACCAGTCTGCTGTGCAGTCCATTGAAAAAGGCACATCAAGCCTCAACAAATGCTGATAATTTTAACATATTTCTTGTACAGTAATATTTAAAAAAAAAATCATCTTGGTCAGGAAATAAAAGGGGGCCTGCATGTTACTAAAAGCTGTGAAATAAGATCTTTTTTCAGCTTTTTATTCCACACCTTCCCTTGGGAGGGGGGTGGGGGGAACAGAACAGAAACAGCAAATTGCAAATTGGACTGATCCACTGTTAATAAAAAGCACAAAATCGAAGTGTCAGATGAAGATAGATGAGGCCAGGAAGAAAACACTTTAAAAGTTTGAGAAGCAGTGTTGCAAAGTATTAATTCATTTTGTTCTTATAAACAATGTATTTGAATGACTGGAGGTATGATAATTAAAGGAGATTTTTGGACTGGGAAATGTTAGCTACTCTTTAAGGCTGATAGCTACATTCTCCAGCTTCAATTTAAAAACAAGATCTGTCTGTGTATCTTAGAGATTCCAAGGATGCCAAAGTCTCAGCATTGAAGGGATGGTCAAATGTGATCAGTTAAAGGATGTTAGCCACAGTACTACATGTTAGTGAGCCTAAATCTGTGTAGCACCTGTGGATTAGCAATGAGAAATAAGGTGCATATGGATATCTACAAGCTGGAGAGATTTCTGTTAGAAAAGCTTTGTAATATTTGTAGCAAAAAGGTTGTAGATGAAGATTCTCCCTGAAGTCTAAGAATGGAGTGTATCTGCAGGTGCTTCCTGTTATTGCTCTTTCTTTCAGTGACACAGCATCTTTTTGCGGAAGTCTTTGAAGCAAGGAGGATTTTACATGGTGTCCCAGTGATTCATTTAAATAGCAGCTCTTGTTGACTTGGTCATGGGCACATGACACAAATATAATTATTTTAGTATACTTAACGATTGCATAGGATCCAAAAGTGGCACGGGATAGAGCACAGTGCTACATAGTCACCTTTAAAATTAGCCACATAGGTCATTAAGATGCTGTGCTGTGAGTTTAGTGGTGCTGGCCATTCTGTCTTTCCACATAGTGCACATAACATTCACAAATGTGTTACATTGTGTTTTTATGAGGCTAATCAATAGTGCATTGTGTTCCACCACAGTTCAATAGTAGATTTTAGAGGTTTTGCCATTCGTACTTTAATGAACTTAACTGTAAAATGTCCTTTTTACACTATTTTATCTTTTGGAAAGAGAAAGGGGTGTTTATCTTCATTTTCAGTATATGCCCTCCTGAAATTTATATGTAAAAAAAAAAATTTTTTACGCAAACCTTTTTAGTCTAGATACTATTTTAAATCCTTTATCTCTGTACCTTAACAATTTAGAAGAAAAATTTCAAAACCTACGTTTTTGTATAGGTCTTCAGGTACAAAATGTTTGCTTCAGAGAAAAACCGTGTCATTATAATCACTCCCTTCTGCACTGTGGTGACTTCTTTCTTACAGCAGAAACCTGTGAAAGCTCTGAAAAGGTAGACCTGCTTGATTGGGGTATGCTGACAGTTTACACACTACATTTCATTTGGATAAGTTTCGTTATGAACTCCTCGTTGCCTGTTTGTCCTTTGATATCCAGATCCCTTACAGTTGCACCATTCTATAAGTTCTAGATATTACTTTTTTAAAAACTACAAAATAGCCATGTTACCTGTATTTTGATTTACATATCTTTGGGAATGTGACTTTTGGTTCTTCCACCTTGACTACTACATTCTAAGTTACCCTGAAAATTACAGGGGGCACAGGCTTCAAATGTGTATGGTTACAGCTGAGAAATTAAGAGGGTTTAGAAGCTCTATAATTACTAACTCTATGTTTATGTGGGTGCAGTCCTTCCGATCCACCATGTCATGGTGTTCTCTGTCGCTGCTGCAGTTCTGAGTAGCGTATCTGCATGAAGATACAGAGAAAACTGTGTACACATAAAAAAAAAAAATCCAGCGCATCACGAAGAGATCTTTAAACCAGTAACATGAGATCTGCTGACCTTTCTGAGAGAAATGTGATGGGGCTTTGCTTGAACAGATGTCTAGCTACAAAATGAGAGCGTGACACCATCAGTCATTTTTAGCGAGTGTAATGCCACTGACTCTTCTGGCCAGAGTTTGTGACTGTGATCGGTGGAAGCATCTGGGTGGTAGAGTGTTTTGGGTAGGTTTTTTTTACAATTACTAGGCAACAGTTTTTATATTTGCTCAGTTATAGAAATGATGCAATAGGCAGTCAGAAGGATGTGAGTAATTTATTTTTTCTGAACACCCTCAACCTTATTGATAGTAGTTTTAGAATGGAAGTGTAACACTGTATATCAAACTAAGGATAAGTGATGGGAGCGTAAAATGTTATTCTTTCTAAGTTATCCACAAAAGCCTTTGAAAGTATTCAGAGAGAGTTGGCTGCTTCTCCCCAAAGGAGCACCCGGACAGCAGTCCCGAAAGCTGTTTTGGCAGGAAGTGTAGGGTTCACATTTAAGTCATGTATTAAGGTATTGTGAGTAACCCCACTAATATTACGCTAAAATACTTTTTATATTCTTGGTTGACTTATGTCATAGTCAGGCACTCCACTTTCATCATCTACATCACTTCACATATCTTCTTTTTCCCTTTTTATCTTTAAATGTGATCATTGGAAAAATAATGTCTCTGGAGTATGCATCATTGTGTGCCTGTTTCCTTTTGATCTAATGCAGGCATAATAGTTATCTTTGTTTTTACAGGGCCATGACATAACCTCTCCGTGTACCTACATTATGTGTAGGTATATACAGCTATATGATGTACCTCCTTTCTTTCTCACTCCCCCTTCACCAGGATCTGTTGCTTCTCCCTTGTTCCAACCCTCTGGACTGTGGGTAACACTGCCATTTAAGTGGGCTCAGGGTAAAAAGACAGGAAGGATAGACATCACCACGGCTGGTAGTTGTTGGGAGGTGTGAACAAGAAGAGGCAGCATGTGCATCTGGTTGTCACACTGAAGATCAGCAAGCTGACTGTCTTACACCTCTAATTGCCTAAGATCAGAATAAGGCTTCAAAACAGTCCCTGGTGTTCCTTGTAAAAGAGAAAATTGTAGCTATTGTAGAACTGACAGAGGTGTCTTACGATTTCTTGTGGCCTAGAAGCAACTGCCAAGTACTCTTTTGTGGAGCTCAGTAGTGGGTTTGCAAAGTTTTGAAGCAAATTTCACCTGTACCATCCACTCCTCTTGCTTGTCTTCTTGTCCATGCACCACATGTGGACCACAGGGCCAAAGCATATAGCAGTATATTTTATCTGCACTGCTGCTCATGCTTTCAACAGCTTGGCTAAAGAAAGCATCACTAGCAACCAAGCAAAGCAGCTTCAGAGAACTTTCCCTGCAAATTTGCACTTTTTCTTCATAATATGCATTTTATATTGAATTGTTACTAGATATCCCATTGTGCCTTGTTACATTTCCTCTTTAATCTGTATTTTCTCTATATTAGTGGTTAGCATATGTGAAAATAGTTTGCATTTTTATTGTACTTTATGCTTTCATCTTTACCCCCCCTCTCTGTTTTTGCTGTTAGCTTAAAATTATTAAAGTGAGTATCCACAATTGTCCTAGGTATTTCAAAGCTCTAATTTGATAGTAGGCATCAGGCCTGTTCTTTTTTGCTTTGTGCTTCCACAAAGTTCTACTTTGATTGTCAACAATTTTAAATAAAGGGTAGGAATAAAAGTCTCTAAAAGGATTTTGTTATTCAGAACACTGTCAAAATAGTAGTTTTCAGTACTGGAATAATTGGGCAGCTCTTAAAATGCTTTTTATTAATGCTGTAGAATGGTTTACAAAAGCTGGAAGCAGTGTTTCTTTAGGGGGAGTAGCCTATCCATAAAAATTGCAGTTCCCATAGGCCAAAACCCTTGTGTAATGCTTTTCTGAATGAAGCTGCTAATTACCAGAGATGATGGAAATTGAAATCTCTGTTGTGGGTGGGATGCAGACAGAAAGTTCTGTGTAACATTGCTCATCCCTCCAGCTGGGTTGCTGCTGTGATCTCTGTAAGTTATGTTATTGTTTTATTTACATCCTCTGTCAGGGGTAAATATGTGCATTCGGTGCCTTGCCTGGCTGGGAAATTGCAAAAGTCACCTAGTCCAAGACACGGGGCTCTTATCCTATGTAGTTCAGGTGTACTGTTTTAAACACTTCATTGGTGTTTTTTTTCAAAGGGGAGGAAAAGAACCCCGCATCCTGACTGTGTTGTAATGTAAGAGGAAATCACAGCACTGCAATGCTATAAATACCGTAATGCAGTCAGGAACAGGGCACCAGTTTGGGGCTTTGGACTTTAATGAGCCTTACCCCGTGGCTGAAGCCGCCGTTTCCTGCGGGTCGCGGTCCCCTCCGCGCAGTGTGGCTGTGTCCCCTCCGCGCAGTGTGGCTGTGTCCCCCTCCGGGCAGTGTGGCTGTGTCCCCTCCGGGCAGTGTGGCTGTGTCCCCCTCCGGGCAGTGTGGCTGTGTCCCCTCCGCTCAGTGTGGCTGTGTCCCCTCCGCGCAGTGTGGCTGTGTCCCCCGCGCCCCTCCCGTCCCTGGCTGGTCCCCNTGTGGCTGTGTCCCCTCCGCGCAGTGTGGCTGTGTCCCCTCCGGGCAGTGTGGCTGTGTCCCCCTCCGGGCAGTGTGGCTGTGTCCCCCTCCGCGCAGTGTGGCTGTGTCCCCTCCGGGCAGTGTGGCTGTGTCCCCCTCCGGGCAGTGTGGCTGTGTCCCCCGCGCCCCTCCCGTCCCTGGCTGGTCCCCGCACGGCTGTGCCACCGCCTCGTGGCGGACGAGGACAGCCGGGAGGCAGGGAAGGGTCTCCGCGGAGCATTTTTGACCGAAATTGTGCCTTTTTACGAAAATGAGGCTGCGGAGACGGTGTAACTGATAGGAGTTGGGAGTTTGATCCGACCCGTCTGTGTGTCCCCCTGTGGCTGTGCACCGACCCATGTAGAGTCACTTTTTCATAATTTAATTCTTATTTATCTTGTAATTCAATCCACCTGTGACAAAATGTCGACTACTAAGGCAGTGATGCATTAGACATGCAATGGGTTATACATCTCAGTAAAATAACCAGAGTTGCTCATGGCTGGCTTGCATTCACTGCGATCGAAGCTGTCTGTACCCAGCAGTGCATTATGCGAAAGGTAACTCAGTAAAGCTGGTGTGGAATTTACTTCAGATTCTCAGTGTTTGCACGGGGGTTCGTCCATTCTTTGTACCAGTTTGATTTGACATTGACTGGCCTGTGCATGTCTTCATTATTATTTGTTGTTTCATAAAACAGCTTTGTTGTAGATGTTTTGTTTACTCCACAAAGGTATATGGTGTGACCATTCAAGCTCAATATTGGATACACTGATCAGCCCCAAATGTGATAGATATATGTGCTTTCTCATGGTTTTCAGCAAATTCTTTGGTACAGGTGTTTGTTTGTTTCTTTTTTTGGGGGGGTATTATTTTATTAAAAGTACTGAACAGTCATAAGATAAGCTTTAGAAACAGTCCTTTCAATATAATAGAAAAACTAAAATTCAGTAGGAAAATGGATGTAAACAGAAAGACTTCAAGAGCAATTTCTTTTTTTCTAGGTTGGGTAGCAATTTCATCATCACAGTTTGCAGAACAAGATAAAAAATAGAAAAGAAAAAGCACAAGGATTATATGCATAAAATGAAATGTGTTAATATGTATGGCCATCTTGTGGCAATGAAAAGTACTGTGGTATATTTTTTAAAGAAAAAATAATATTAAAAAACAAGTTTGAGGTCAGTTGCTTGATTTAGATGACAACTGTGCCTTGAACTCAATGTCTTCATATGGCCAGAATGAATAAGCAGTAATTTTTGTATGGACTGAAAAGTGCTACTACTGAACAGATTAATTTTTTTTTAGTTAAAAAGATCAAATTAGCTTAATATAAAATGCACAGGTGTCTCTATCATATCAGCAGCCATTGCATTGCCAGAGGCTATGGCTTTACAACATGGTGTTTTCAACCAGTTTCAACTTTCATATGAGCTGTAAACAAAGTTGAGTATTTTTGTTTGTTTTACTCAGCTGGAAAGTCACCGATTCCAGTCAAGACTACAGACCCAGAATAAATCAGTGCATTTCAGAAGCACTGATGAATTTATTTGTATTTCTTCAAGAAATGTCCCACTTTAAGGAACAAAACCCTGGCAAGGTAAGCACTGCCCAGTACGATTAACAGTTCTATATGATTTAATAAAAAGGTGAGACAGATTTATAAAACAACAAGTGATCAAGCAAAAAAAAAAAAAAGAAGAAAATGTGCATTCTGATACATTCAGTCATGAGTTTCTGCTTACTTTTTTTTTTTTGCTTTGAAGAATATGGGTAGGTAGTCAGTGAGAAAAGCTGTTCACAATGAAATTTATAGCAATACAGTCCATCCCCTTACAGCTGTTGGAACTTCACCAGTTATTCCATGAACTTTTTAAAAGAAATCTAAAACATCACAATTTAATAAAAACTTGAAAAAGCAAAGAAGTAAATAGGCATGTTCCTAGACATAAACGTGGGGTTTTTTCTCAAATAACTAGTTTTCAGGAATAGCTGCATGAAGAGAGTTCCTCATACTTGATTGCGACAATTTTTTTTCTATGCACTTATAGTTGGTGATTTTCCCTTTTTTTACTGGAAAGACTGAGCTGGAGAACCCAGTTCATGAAGAAGCAAGCAAGAGTAGGGATTTTTTTCCTCCAACTAGGAAGTATACTGTTATCTACTTCTAGTCAAAAGTGAAGCAGGTTTTTTTTTTCCAAAGAAAAGTATAAATAACATAGAAGTATATTATGATAATAGTAGATTACATTTTTATATTTGTATTGCTAAATACAAGTTAAAAGAAGACTACGAGTCTTTTTCTCCTCTTTTAATCTCTTTCCATTTTGCCAGAAAATCTTTCCTGAAAACAGGCCAGTCAGAATTAGCAAATAGAAAATATGTAGTACCACACTCAAATATTAGCAGTTTAGACTGAAAATACAGATGAGCAACAGGATGAAATACCTCTAGAAAAATGAATAAATTATATAAAGAGCAGTTGTATGTTTGGCCAGTAAAGTTATATTTAAAAGAAGTAAGTTTATAGTGAAGTAAGGAAATGCGGTATCAGTAATGGGGTAACATGACAGTAACTGTATGTTAAGAGATAGCTAATACTGGTTTAGAAAAGCTAATTTTGATAGCATGTCTTCCCTTCTTTTCCCTGACCTCATTCGCTAAGCCATGTCATTATTTTACTGCAATAATTAGAAGCAAATTAGGCAATAATGCTGTGTGCAAAATTTCTTCGAATTAACCATTTTATTGCAATTCAGCTCCAAAAGCAAATGGATCCTTTCTGCAAACTTTCAACAGATCCATTGTGTACTCAGCACTGTGCAGTTGTGAAAGATGCGCTGTTATGTCTCAGTCACCACAAAGGCCAAATCTCAAATTTTATATTGAAAATTCAGCTCAGTCTTGTCGTTAACAGGGGTGCTAGAGTAGCCAACAAACATCAAGAGATTGCTTGCCAGCATATGAGAGAAAACAGTTTCACAAAGCAACACAACAGGGGAGAGAGCTGTAGCTAGGGGACGGGTGTTTCGCTTTTGTAAGCACACAGCAAGTACACATTGTAATATTGCAATTAGTGAGTGGGTTTTTTTCCTGCATATAAACTGTCCAGTCTCTTTTCATGCAATGAGGGTGTAATTTCTAGTAATTTTAGCGATAAACATGGGCTCGTTAAAGCTTTACAGTAAATGAATAAAAACAGTATGTTTTTATGATAGAAGAGGGGATGCATCCTAATTATCCAAAATCGACTGTTTGACTGTTTGATGCTTATTTTCACCAGAAGTGTTAAAAGTATTTCCCAGTTTTAAAAAACAAACTTCAATTTTGCACTGCATTCTAGATTTCATTAGCATGCAACATCTTTCATTTGCAAAATTATCTAATCATTTAAGTGAAAGTGTTAATGGTGAATTTTAATGTTTTTGCCAGTTTTGCCTACTAGTCTGCAGCATATGTACATTTTTCACTGTCTTGGGAAGTTACATTCCTGGAGTTGTCCTCTCCTATGTCTTGTGTAAGTATGGTCTCTTTTTCAGTCATTATTTGTGTATGTGTGTATTGTTCATTATTTGGTCTCTGTACAGCGAGTGTTTATTTATTTATGTATCTGTTTACACACACATGCAAGTTTGCAGAAGACACCAATCTCTGTGGTGCAGTTGACAAGTCTGAGGGACAGGTTGCCATCCAGAGGGACCTGGACAAGCTCGAGAAGTGGGTGCATGGAAATCTCATGACGTTTAACAAGACCAAGTGCAAGGTGCTGCTGCACCTGGGTCTGGGCAGTCCCCGGTATCAGCCCAGGCTGGGGGATGAACAGATCAGAGCAGCCCTGCTGAGAAGGACCTGGGAGTGCTGGAGAGGCTGGACATGACCCAGCCATGTGCACGCACAGCCCAGAAAGCCAAACATGTCCTGGGCTGCATCCAAAGCAGCGTGGGCAGCAGAGTGAGGGAGGGGATTCTGCCCCTCTGCTCTGCTCTGGTGAGACCCCACCTGGAGTCCTGGGGGTCCCCAGCAGAGGAATGACAGTTGAGTCCAAAGGAGGGGCATGGAGATGATCAGAGGGCTGGAGCACCTCTCCTTTAAAGACGGGCTGAGTGAGTTGGAGATGTTCAGCCTGTAGAGGAGAACACTCTGGGGAGAGGCCTTTCAGTTCCTAAAGAGGGCTTCTAAGAAAACTGGGGACAAACATTTGAGCAGTGCCTGTTGCAATAGCACAAGAGGTAACGGTTTTAAACTGAAGGAGGGTCAATTTAGATTAGATATAAGGAAAAAATTTTTTACATTTTTTTGTCATATGTAAGTCAGCTTACAAGATTTTTCAGTGTGTTGATTCTGACACAATGTTGCATAGTCATGTTTGTCAGGTCGAGATATCAAAATCAGGCTAAGTCAAGGTAATGATAAATGTTATAATGACCATAAATTGTGTCTTACTGATAGTAAAAAAGATGTCAATTGATATTAATATAATGGTATTTTCTGTGATGAGTAGGAATGGCTCCTGAAAACTGGATTTGACCTTAAAAGTGTCTGACATGGGCATTTCACAGTGCATTTTTATGTAAAACTAACTGTATTATGTAAAATTACTAGTTATCTTATGCTTAGTAGTTATCTTATGCAAAGGCATTGTTTAAGCTTTATTGAGTGACTTCTTGTACAGCAATATTTCAATACCATTTTTTTCTCTGTCTTCATTTGTATCACAGTATTGTGTGCCTTTTTATGTCCCTTCCTTAAGTGCAATGAATTTGGACAGAAACTGTGCAGCAAAATAAAGGCTGTTCTGACAAAACTAAATTTTGGAATAGCGGAATATATCAACCAGAAGAAAAAAGAGAGATCTGGTGAGTAATTAATTATAGTCCCAAGTAATGTATTTCTGTATGCAGAGCATTTTATTTACTTTGCAGACAGCTTAGTTTGTCCTGAGAAGCCAACTGTAGAGATACTTCTTGCTTTGAACCTGGCTACTGTTATGAGTTTTATAAGGAGTGACAATGTATGTCAAATGTCTGGGTATGAGGATAAAAAAAATTATTACTTCATGGAAAGAAACAAGGCAAGCTCTTTGTGTGTGATTAGATATACTGCTTATAAGTTTTCAGAAAAAAGCTACTTGCTGTAAGCTTGCAGTGCTTATCTCTGTTTACATAAGGCAAACTTGCCCAGGAGAGAGACTCACTCAAGAGTCTCAAAATAAGTACATAACAGAATTTTCAGTAAGAGACCAAACTCTGTTCCCATATCTAAATCTGCCTTGATTTCACTCCCTCCAGCAAAAAGAATTTGTTTTCTTCTCGAAATACTCAATAAGCACACAAGAATCGCCACAGGATAGCAGCTACAAATTAATCAAAGTTTTTAGGTGGAAAGGGAAGAAACCAATTTAAAACAAAATCTCACCTATCTCACCTGAAATCTTTCTCATACTGCAAACTTTTTGATTTTAAGCAATAAAGCTTATTTCAAGAAAAATACGTATATGAACAGTGTTATCTTTAGTTTGTTTTTTTGTGCGTGCTCCAGTTTTGGTAATTAAACCTTTGTAGTGTAGTCACACTATTTGCAGGTAGCCTACCCTTTTTAATTAGTGCTACGTCAGTAGACTTAATATCTGCTTTAAAACATGCAGTTCTTGTAACCATTTATCATACAATGTGCTGTTCCTAGACCCAAGGAGAACCACCCTGTGTCTTTTCCCCTTCCCTTACATGTAATGTGATAGTTATTCGAAATAAGTAATAATGCATTGGAAATTTTCTTTCATGCATTATTCTACTTGTTCAGTTTTTAAGTGAAGCTGGCAGAGGAAAAGATCAGACTATAGTTTAATAAACTTCACAAGCCAGCACTGGGAAAATGGTTGAGGTTAGATGCATTCTTTCCTGCATCTCATCCTCCGGTTTAATTTAGCCCAGACAAGTTCCCTAGCTTGCTTTGCCCCTTGGGTTCACCACATGGATTCACAAAACCTTGTGTTGACACAAGAGAGAAAAGAGCATGTTTCAAGAAGAAGCAGCTAAGAACACTGTGACTGTGTTTTTCATTTAATATTGGTTAAAAGGATTCTCAGACAGAGGAGGCAAAATTTGTATCTCTGCTTATCTGTAAAGAGCAACATTGTACCAGACTTCAGAGGATGCTTTGTAGGCATATTTGCATATGACTGTGAATGCAGGGTAACTGGGTGCTGGTAGAAGAAGGGGTTTGTGAATGAAGATTACATGTAATTATCAAGAAAATTCCATGTTCTCCTGTAAAAGTAATGTGGTGGGATAGCTACACAGCCTGTTCTAAAAACACATTACACCCCTGCATTGTACCTGCAGTGTAGTCTAAAAGAGAGATATAAATTGCCTGGGTAGATGGCATTACAGTGAGCAACGGAGACTCCTGAAGGAAGTACGATGCAGGTAAATAGATCTACTGGAATGGATTCAGAGTAACATTCTGTCTGCCACTTTGGTTGCTGTATTTTGATAATCAGCCAGTCTCTGAGTCAGGCTTGTTTCCCTGGTAGCGTAGTACATAAATGGTGCACTGTGTCAGCAGGTGGAAGGTTATTGTGCTACACAAGCTGTGTGACAGAGAACACGCACTGAACCTGGAAATCCGTTGTCATGAGTAGGATAAAAAATATATCTTTTTTCTTTCAGAAACAGCAAAAACAAAACCCACAGAAGATGACAGTGAATTAGACATATCAGCTCTGTGTCCTAAGGTGACTTTTTTTCAGTCAGCCCTGTCTTGCTTTTAAAATCTGTATAGATAATGGGAGACTATCTAGATTGCTGTCTGTTCTTCTGTGGAAGACTTTAACCTCCCCAGGAGGCTTTCCTGAACTAAGCAGTATGCTTTAGACGTGGTTCGTCTCCACCTTTAGCCTTATACTAATTAACCTACTGTATTTGTGACTTCTGGCCTTCAAGGTAATGGTTTCTTTGGCCTACTGAGCTAAGAATGTGTTTATTTTGTATTGGCTGTAGAATGATTACATTAGAATTTAATAGCAAAGGTGGTTACTTTTATTTGCAACAGTGAAATTGCAGTTGATTTTTATCAAATTAAAATACAAAAGGGAAACATTAATAGAAGACCTATGTAATTCATCAGATATTTTTGTAAACACTTGTCTAATAATTTTCAGTGATGGTGCAAATAGGTATATTATCTATAAAATCCTTCTAGATATGTATGAGAACACTCAAATACCTCATTTTTCTCCTAGTATTCTAAATGACTGTATGGCAAAGGTTTTTCTGTTATAATCAGAATACCAGTTGATATAAATAAATTCATCTTAATAGGAATTGCAGTAGTTGATCTGTAGTGTATAAAGCCTGACTTTGACAGTGATTGCTTTGAAGGTGGTTTTCTCCTGTGGAAAAAAACCTCCAAAAAAACATATCCCATGGGATAAAAATGTGTAGCTGACATAACTGAATATTGTTGAATAAATTGGTGAAGGATAATGATTTTTTTGTTCAGCTAATTTTTGATGGTCTTATAGATATTGGGCTGGTTTTTCTGGTCCAAATTTACTCATTTCGTTACATTTTGTATTTGCAGGCTCATCCTGCTTTCCTGACAGTAGGATTACTTTCAGAATGAATAACTGTTATTTTCTATGCTTCTTTAGTATAATTGTGGTGGTCAACCAGCGTCAAACCTACACATTATTACAGCTTTTCGTTATTACAAAGAGGGATGCTTCACTTCTAAGCACTGTATACTATTTTCATGTTTCTACAATTAAAGCTTAAACAGGAGGTGATTTATGTTGCCATGACATACAAGAGGGACTTTTTTCAGATTCTAACATTAGCTTTCTGTAGTATGATTTTTTTGAGTATAAGAATACCATGTATGGGACTGTTTTCTGTGTAGATTAGCCCTGCAACTGTTGCCAAAGAGCTGTCAGTGTCTGACACAGATGTCTCAGAAGTATCCTGGACCGATAATGGGACCTTTAACCTATCTGAGGGGTATTCTCCACAGACAGACACATCTGACGGTATGTAACAGCCTCATCTATATCATCCGTGGATTCCAGTCATGCAGGTTACCTCAAAATGATTACACAATTTGAGGACAGAAGGTTTCGGGGTTGTTGCTTTTCCCTCTGAAATGAATTTAAGAGTCATCATAGTGTTTTGTATAGTTTTGGATACATCTTGTGTAAGAACTGTCCTCATCTTAAAAATGCTTTTGTGGGTAAGCTAAGCAAATAAAAGCCAAGGAAGAAACAGTGACTACTCTTGACTTGTTAAACAGCCAATTAAAGAAAGTATTACTAGGTTTTACTACTAGAAATGAAGACAGCCAGCAATGAGCCTATGAAGACTTAGACTAGTCTTCATAGTCTAAGTCTTCAAAGATTCTCAAGCACTTGGCTTGATCTTGACCAGAAAAAAGTTTTTACTTTTTACAGACCAAGCTATCAGTAAACACTTCACGGGAATACAAATTAAGGACAGCAGTAGTTTGGTGTAGTCTTACCTGTGGATCTGTTGCTCTGCTCATCTTGCATTTCTCCTAGGAAAAGTTCACTGTAAATGACAAGCAGGATGATACTACAGGCCAAATTAATAATTTAAATTATTTTTCTAGTATTTCAAGTTTAAATAGACAGCACGGTATCATCACGGAACTGTTAAGTTGTAAAGAGCAATTGTCGTTCATCTCATCTATCTTCCTATGCAAAGCAGGTTCAAAGCTGTTCATTAAAGCTTTATGAAGTTTCTCAGGGCTGCGACCATTTGAATTCTGATCACCTCTAGTGGTAGAGATTCAGCAACTTCCCTGGAAAGCCTTTCTCAGTATTTGCTTACCCTCATGATGAAAAGGTTTTTTTCTTGTAATGAGTCAACATTTCCCATGTTCCAGTTTGTGTCAGTTTACTCTGATCCTTTCACTGTGCACTTTCTAGAAGAGTCAGGCCCATCTTCTCTCTACATTCCCATTTAGTAGTTAAACTGATTCCCCCTTTGCCACCTTCTCTTGGGGCTGAACAAGACCCATTCTCTCAGCATCTATATATGTCCTGTTCTCTAGCCCCCTAAATAATCATGCTGGCCCTCAAGGGGACTCAGTCCTGTATGCCATTGTCTGTCTAGAACTGGAGAGGTCCAGACTGGGCAAAGTACTTCAATGTGCACTGTCAACTGCTGAATGGAGGAGGAAAATCCCTTCCACTGACTTTCTGCCTTCGATTTTGCTACTACAGCTCAGTGTGTGGTCGGCCTTCCTTGCTGCAAGGGCATACAACTGACTTGCTGCCCACAGATCTTCTTCTGGAAAGCTGCTTTCTGTCTTGTTGCCCCCAGCCTGTACTGCTGCACAGGTTATTCCATCCCACATGGAGGATTTCACGTCTGCTTTTGTTGAATGTCACGATGTTCCTTTTCAGCCTGTTCCTCTATACAGCCTGTTGAGGTCCCTCTGAAGGCATCCTGACCTCCAGAATATCAAATACACCTGCCCCACAGCAGTTCCTTTCTGCCCATGAACTTGCAGAGTACACTCCATCCTTTCATCCAAGTCATTAATAAAAACCTTGACCAGTGCTGGTTTCAGTCCCTGAGACAGACACCAATAACCAGCCTCCAGCTGCACCTTGTGTCACTGATGAAGCCTTTGACCCTGGCAGTCCGACCACTTTTCCACCTACCTTACAGTTCCCTTGTCCTGTTCACTCACCAGCTTGGCTGTAAGGATCATGTGGGAAACTGTATCTAAAGCCTTGCTAAGTGAAAAATAAACAAGACCAACTCTTCTTCCCCATGGAGCATTTCAGCAAATGGGACATACACAAAAGTGCAAGACCAAATGGGATGCATCCAAGGACTGGCTCATCTGTCAAAGCTCTATGCATTTGAGCCAACACTCTGCATACAGCACAACTCTTCCTCCTCACCTTCCCAGCCTGTCTTTCCTAAAGAAAATGGAGAAAATTACATAGGAGTCATTTTTAGGATTTATTTCCTTAACCCTTATGAATGCTACAACAAGCTCCTATTGCTTGTTTTCATAGCAAGTAAGTTCAAACTGATTGGTTTTTACCCTCTCATTCAAATACTTGATGAAAGTATTCCGTCATGCTTGTTTAGGCCTCTTCCACAGGCCATGTACTCCACGGTATGTTTTATACATTTCTAATAACAAATATTGTCTCATTCATTAATGCAGCCATTAAAATGTAATGTTTTATTTGATTACATCCTGCTTTTTATCCTCTTGAAAACATGAAACAATTCTGATCATCTGTAGAATTTCCATTTTCTGTTTCCTTTTTAATACAAGCATTGGCCAAGAAAGGAAAAAGAAATTAAGTCTTTACATTGGTTTTAGCTCTTTATTTAAACAGATAAACATTCTTTTTTATTACTCCATATGCATGTTAAAAGCTTGTAACACATCTTTACATGCTTACATATTTGTAGTTTATATATATTGTGAAGAAAAATAAATTGTATAAATTTTAGGACTTTATGTGGTTGGTAAATTTAGAAATAGCTGTGCTGAAGATTTGCATGGGTTCTTTCATTACAGATAGATACCAGAAAAAGTTGGCTTTAAAAAGTTATTTTGTTCGAATAGTTAGGCTGATACCAGTTGATTTGTGGTGCTAGATTTATGACCTCAAAACCATTTTGTTTTAGATTTCCCATAATGCTCCTTCTAGTAGAGAACTACTAGAGTATGGATTAGTAAATGTATTCAAAGGAACACGTACTAACTGCATTTTTACATGTGACTGTCTTTTTGGGAAACCTTTTGTGAGTGCTAACACTGTTTTCTTCTGTTAACTCTGTAATAGATTTTGACCGACCTAGTGATCATGAAGAAGCTTTCGCTAGAGATCTTTTGGAGTTTCCCTCTTTAGAAAATGGTGCCGGCACAAATGATGACGATGACTCAAGCATCGGTTTGCCCACCCAGCAAAAACGAAGGAAAGAGCAAACAGATGCCAAGGTGGATCACGCTTCCAGACAGAGTAAAGACAGACCATCCACTGCAGGGTTGTCCTTGCCTTTGACCAGTGACCAAACCTTTAATTTAATGAGTGGAATTGCTGGCAATGTCATCACGGCTGCGGTGTCTGCTGCCATCAAAGACCAGCTGCAGTCCCTACAGCAAGCTCCCTCACAGGCAGCGCCCAGTTTGAGCGAGGAGACAGACACAGAGGAAGCTGATGATTTCGAACTGCTTGACCAGTCTGAGCTAGAGCAGATTGAGAAAGAATTGGGACTTTCACAAGGCCAAGAAGCAGAATCCCAGGAAAAGAAAAAGTCCTCAGGCTTCCTTTCAAATCTGCTTGGAAGTCATTAACCTGGAAGCTTATAGCTGGTTACACAGAAGAAATTAAACATAAAACAGAAAAAAATACCATCCAATTAAAAAAAAAAAAAAAAGAGAGAGAGAGAAGAAAATTCTGAGCTGTAAGCTTTAACTATCCCTTTAGATGTGTTGTAATAATTTCCCTTATGCAGAGTGAATTAACTGGATAAGTATCAGCTAATACTGATAGTTTAATGTTTCTGGTAGTTATACCTCAATGTAATAGCATGGAAATGAATTATCTATCCACTGTTTGGTTGCAGATGCGTGGTGGAAGTCAGTTGTTCAAAACAGTTTGGGGGAGAGGTTTCTTTTATCTTTTTGCCAACCATTTATTTTGGGGTCCTGAGCCAAATTCTCGATATCGACAGTTTATTTACTCTAGTTTTCCAATCATGTAACACAATTAATGACTCACATTGTGAGGGCAAGTTATCAGAGGACTGCAGTGAGATTATAACTACATCTCACCTCCTTCAATCCTACCAAAAAGTATGGATCCCTGCAGTTAGCATTATGTGTAGTTCATCTACTATATATGAAACACATTAACCGGCACAACTCGAGTTTAAATATGTGTGCAACACTATAAAAACCCTTGATTTTTAATACTTTATACTTAAAACCTTTGCATTATTTTGGATATGGTGATGCATTTCCAAGTTTTTTGCTGTTATAGGCTTGTAGAGTTGTAAAGTGGCATGTTATATGACTGACCACCTGCTGTGTTCCTTGATGGAGTCTGGTCCTTGGCAGTATTGCCCATGTGAAGTCAGCCAATGAATTTTTATGTTTAAAAGTTAATATTGTGTAAATTGAACAACCTTTTTGGGAGCAGGTGATGGTAGTTATTGTTTGGAGTAGAGATTAGAGATTAAAAAAAAGCATAAAGGCTTTTTAGGTGCCACTTCCTTAATTTGAGATTCTGTAGGTTTTGGTTTGGCTTTTTTTTCCCATGATAGCTGCTTCCACTTGCAACAAAAGCTGTGTTGCAAGCTGAATATGTTAAGATACTTAAAAGTATTTGGTGAGGTCAGTTGCTAGAGAAGACACTCAGAATCTTCTTCTTGGCATGTAATTTAAAACAAAAAAGAACTTGTTTAAATTATTTGCCAGTTTAAAGTCCACACATGCTGAGTGAGTGGCATGGGATCTCAAGCGGATAACTTATTTTTCTAGGGCTTTTTTGTTCACCTGTGACAAAACTGCACTTGCAATACCAAGCAATAGTAATCCAAGAAATAGGAAGAAGTAAAGCTAGTTTTTCTAATGTGATGTAAACCATTAGCCAAGTTGAGGGACCATGTCAGCTGCTACTACTGCTCAAGTAAATTTCCATTTGCTGGCATTTGAAGAGGTGAATACTGTCATCTTGGACCCTCAAAAAGTACAGCAACAGATGATAAAAATCTTCCACTAACATATATGTGTAGGTAAACCTGTGTTTGAAATTAACTTCATTGTGTATTTTTTTTCCTTTTGAGGTGGAAAAATAGGCAGATGGCCAAAAAAGAGTATAGCAAAAGACAGGATGCTGAGATTTTTTGACACTAGCTTTATTGTTGCATGTGCTTTTTGTGTCAGTAATGCATATTGACCGTGTTTGCTGTCCTTTACCAGTAAAAGGGTAAGCCTGTGCCTTCATTATCAAATACATTATGAAATAAGTGGATGCTGGATATAGATCCCACAAGATGCAGCTTTCAAAATAACAGTATCTCAACACTTGAGTTTCTGGAAATCATTAGAAAACATGGCCCACATCACTTCCACAGCATTGGTTGCGAAGTTTCTTCTTTAGCTTTCACCAGCGTGTTCTTCTCATTTGGAAAAAACAAATAAACAAAAAAACCAAACACCCAACCAAAATTAAAAGAAGCTTTTTTTGGAAAATCAGTGCGTTTAAAAGTTCTCAGATGACTTACAAGCCTCCTTTTCTTGCTGCGTGTTTAGGACAATCTGTACAGTTAAAAAGAGTACAAATCCAAGTTGCTGATGAAACTTTGTAGGACACCCAAACAACTGTGTGCTTCCTTGTCCAGGAGTACTGGTGCCAGAAGGGGAAACAGGCTGTGGGACAGGGAGAGGCGGGAGGGAGGGAGCAGTCCTTCACAGGCTTTTCTGGAGCAGATTGGCAGGACAGACTAGTTGGCTGTCAATGGTGGCATTGTAACAGCGTGCACTTTATTATATTGTTTTATGAAGAATACTTGTGGTTATAAAAGTATGTAACACAGGGGCACTCTTCTAGAATAATAGATTAGATCAGAAGTAAATGCAGTTGGAGGAGTTTCTCAGACTTTTTGTAAATTACCCATTTTCTGGTTTCGAGATAGGTAAATAGATTGATTTTTCTCCAGTACGAGTCACATTTCTTTTTTTCCAGAAAGGAAAAAAACAACCAAAACTTGAACAAGTAAATCATTAAAGTTAGGGACATAGTTGCTTATCTGAGTGTCTTTAGAATTTTTTTTCTTCTGTCATGATAGTCAGTTACTTTCAAGCCCCTAAATACTGTGTAATGGGAAGGATGTAATTCTGTAACATTTAATATTCTTCCTCAGGTAGTGAAAAGATGTCTGATTTTCTGCAGGAAATAATCTCTTCCCTCCCACACAACCACATGAAAGAAACACTTTGCTTGGACACAATACATTCCATTGCCAGCAGTTTGCCAGCAAAACACAATGTTTCTCTCCTTTGTGGATCCCTTCCACACTACCTTCAGTTGGAAATCCCTTGAGAAAACTTCATTTTGCTGTATTATAGCAGCAGCCACAAAATAGCAGTTCCTTACAAATTCCTATCACAATAGTCCACAGCGTCTATCTTACCGAGCACTGTCGTCACCTTCCAATCCTTCAAACTGGATGCATGTGGGCAGGAGGACAGGCAAGCGGGTATAAGGCAGTACGTAGCTCTGAAACATGCAGTTTTTCCATGGAAAGCCTGCTTGCGTGCAATTTCCAGTCAAAGGGCATACAGGCAGCGTAGAGGGCATAGTGTGAGCCAGTGCCGTGGGGTAACAGTGTGTGATCCTGCCCTGGGGTCAGTACTGCTTGTGTTGTGTGTGTGTGCTCTTACCTGGCAGTAAAGGGCTCACCCTCCTGTGCCTTGCAGTGGCTTCTTCATGCATCCTGATGGAAGAAAACGACCTATGTCAGGGCAGGGATGCAGGTCACTCTTTCGTACTCGGAAAATTCCTCCTTGTGTCAGTACATGTGAGTGACAGGATCACCATCTGACCGGTGGCCTTAGGTGTGTCAAATCCAGTGCAAAACCGCCCGTTTCCAGCACACAGGGTTTCCATGTGTACGTACCACACACCTACTGACCATTCTTCTGTTGGTTAGTGAAAAAAAATACTATCCTATGCAGAGGAGGTTAAATAATTGTAACCCAAAGTAACAGAATCTGAAGAGATACTCGTTCTACTTGTTCTGTGTTCGTTCTGCACTTTTTCCGGGCTGTCCCAGCCTTCTGAACAAAGTCCCTGTAGTCTCCATGTCTGTTCTCAGCACATGAGCGGCGTCGCAGTCTGTGAGTAACCCCCACCCGGGCAACCAGAAACTGGAGAATTACAAAATGTCTGTATTTAAGTATTCTGCAGCACTTTACCTGCCCGATCACTGTTTTGTAAACATGGAACTATTATATTGATTGTTTTAATAAATACGTGTTAGTTTTTATCTTTCATCATCTCATCGTGTGTTTGCTCCCAGAAATGGAAAAAACCCTTTAACAACAAACAGGGTGACCTTGTTGCTGTCTACAACTACCTGAGAGGAGGCTGTAGCCAGGTGGGGGTCAGCCTCTTCTCCCAGGTAACCAGTGATAGGACAAGAAGACAGTCTTAAGCTGCCACAGGGAAGGTTTAGGTAGGGCATTAGGAAGAATTTCTTCACAGAAAGGGTGACTGGATACTGGAATGGGCTGCCCAGGGAGGCGGTGGAGTCACCGTCCCTGGAGGTGTTTCAGGCAAGACTGGGCGTGTTGACAAGGTGGTGTTCGGTCATAGGTTGAACTCGGTCATCTAAGACATCTTTCCCAACCTACCTGATTCTGTGAAAACAAACAAAGAAAGAAAACAAAACCCCAAAGCCAACCACCCGAACACGAAGCCCCACCCCAGC
>VZTI01004412.1:773809-825733 GCA_013397865.1 Struthidea cinerea
CTCCCTTGGGATACAGGCTTCCTGTGAGCCCGGCCTGGGCTACGCCTGGCCTGGAGGCTCCCGGCTGCCGCCTGCGTCCCGTCTTATCGCTTGTTTTATTTTATTTCTATTTATTTATCTGTAGGTTTTGCCCGAGTTTTTGTTGTCCATGTAGTAAACGCCTGCCTCGTGCCGGGTTTAGGGACACGGACGCATTTTAAATCCAACCG
This sequence comes from Struthidea cinerea, assembly GCA_013397865.1. NCBI lineage: Eukaryota > Metazoa > Chordata > Aves > Passeriformes > Corcoracidae > Struthidea > Struthidea cinerea. Next base: position 774,019 of record VZTI01004412.1, read on the forward strand.
AAGGCAGCTAAAAATCAGCTGTAAAAAAGAGCCTCAGGAGATCGCGATTTGTCGGGAAGGGCTTGGCTGTGCTGCGGGCTTGTGAGTGCCTGGGATTTCGTTTTCCCGAGCCCCACTCAAGGTAGGACTAGGGCCTTCGGTCCTGTGGCTTAAAATGAGAGGGGAGAATGCAGGCGGGTTGTGGGGAGGTGTAGTGTAACCACACGGGATTTCTGTGCTTTATGCAGTGTGACTTGTAAACACGTCTCCGCGTAGTAGTTAGAGGTGAAGGTTTATGGCTTTAGATTCTCCTGGTTCCGCACCTCTTCTGAGCTGCTTTCTCTGGGTGGGGCGGAGCGGGCGGAGGTTGGGTGGTGTTACATACCCCCACGGTGATGTGGCGTGTAGCGTCTGTCTGCCCGTCACGGACCAGAACGGAGTGTTCTGCCCCAGGCTCCTGCAAGGAGTTCGCCACTAACAGCCAGCGTGGCTCTGCGTCAGTGGTTTATGGCAGCAGGATTGGTGCTTGGGCGGGGAGAGGGGCAGGGAGCGCCTCAGGGAATGCTCAGCATCCCTCAGTGGGCAGAGAATATGTTTTTCTCTGAACCACAAAAAGCATCTGTTACACTGAAGGGATGTTTATAGTACTTCAAATAAAATAATACGGCCTTTATTTTCTGCATCCCCCCTGTCACTGCAGCACTGCAGATAGCACAAGCAGTAATAAGTAAGGTACCTAGTGGTTCCAGGGAACGAGTGTTTCATAATGTGTGTTTTGACTCTATATGTTTATGACTTCTGCCACTGCTTCTCCCTTTTAGTACCTTCTTGGAGGGGCTGCTCTTCCTCTACCTGCTTTCAGACCCCCTCATCCTGCTGCATTATTTCTTTTTTCTCCAGATTAAACCATTGTTTTTCTAAATCAGTTAAAAGATGAGGGTGTTTTCTGTTATCTCCAGATCACGCTTTTTTTGCTCTTTGCTTTTGGAGCATTCAAGAGATTCCATCAACTTTGTTTAAAAAAAAAAAAAAAAGCAAAAAAGCTAAGTTTCATTAAGCACTGAGAAGGAAGGAAATGTATGGGTTTGGAAGGGACAGCATCAGTGACAGGTCACTGCTCTGCAGCTGTCCTCTCGCAGCCCCAGTAACACGGCTCGGCTGGATGGTGGGAAGTGGAGGGAGACCAGGGTTAGCAGTGGCATCAAGTGCTAGATCTAGTCATGACTGACTGCATCTCCAGATGAACAGCTCGGCAGGGTAATGTGTTGTCAACACTACATGCACTGCTCCAAAATAGCTAAGAAGGCTTTATTTTTAAATGCAGTAACTTTTTTTTTTTCCATTTAATAAGGCTGTGGAAAATAGAAGATAGGCCTGTAAGCAGGTTTTCCCTTTTTACCCTTATTTCAGCAATCACTGCTCTCCTCAAAATCTTAAGAGTTGGCAGAACGTGAGCTTGTTAAGAACCTTTAGTCACTGATCTTCAGTGAAAAGTGTAGAGCTTTTGAAATACTGTTGCTGTGGCTGGGAGCCCTCTCCTGCATCCCAATCCCAACAGGCACAGTGGGTTCTGCATCCAGAGCTGGGATGCTCAACTGCTGCTGTGGTACAAGTAACCTCAAAGTCTTTTATTTATAAGTTCCTTCTCTTGCTCCTACCCATGCATACCACACTCACTGCTGCTGCTGGTGTTTAATAAATTTAATTCTGTTCAAGAACTGTGTGTCTAACACTGCCGTACAAGAAGGTTGTCAGGGTGTTGTGTTGGGGCTTTTTTGTGTCTGTTACTTAATTTTTTTAGCAGGATTTTATTTTTTCCCCCTTTCCAGTAATGGCTACTTACACTTGCATCGCCTGCCGTGTGGCGTTCAAGGATGGTGACATTCAGCGTGCCCACTACAAAACCGACTGGCACAGGTACAACCTGAAGCGTAAAGTTGCTGACATGCCTCCTGTCACTGCTGAGAATTTCCAGGAGAGAGTCCTGGCACAGAGAGCGGTAGCAGAGGAGCAGAACAAAATCACGGCCACTTACTGCACAGTGTGCAGCAAGAGGTTCTCCACCTTCAATGCCTATGAGAATCACCTGAAGTCCAAGAAGCACCTGGAGCTGGAGAAGAAAGCTGTCCAAGCTGTCAGCAAGAAGGTGAAAATATTAAATGAGAAGAACCTGGAAAAGGGGCTGGCCCCAGAGAGCGTAAATAAAGATGAAATGAACACAGCTATTCAGCAAGCCATCAGAGCCCAGCCATCTTCGTCTCCAAAGAAGACACCTCTACCTCCTAGCAATGCGAGTAGCTCTCCGGTTTCCAGGGAAAGCGCCAGCTTGTCCCAGAGCAGAGAACGACCGGAGATACCTCCACGACTGCAGTGGTTTGAACAGCAAGCAAGGAAGCTGGCCAAGCAACAGGCAGAGGAAGAAGAGGATAATGAAGAAGGTAAGGCAACAAACACACTGACAGAAGATGGCTTAGGGTAAGCTATGGTTTGAGCAAAAGCTTCCTCCTACTTCTGTAGCAGTGCAGCATTTTCCATCACAAAGGGTCTTGCTGTTGATTAAATTTTCAGTTTAACAAAGGAATTAAGGTTGGCCTATGTTTGCAGTCAAGGACTCTGTGTCATGTCTGAACTGCCAGCTGTTCAGCTTATAGACAGACACTAATGCATGTAAAGGCTGAATATAAATAGTCACTAATATGAGCACTCTTTCCCACATAAAATTTCAAAGGAAGTTTCCTTTAAAGAAGGCTAATGTAACAGGTTGCCCTAAAACTACTTCTGAAAAATAAATGAACAAAAATCCAGTTATGATCATTTGCTATTGTCCCAACTCATTTTGTGATCTGTTGAAGGCAGGTGGGACTGTGGTTGTTTTTGTTTCCCTCTGCCCACCAAGACCAGAGGAGAAAGTTTGCTCTTTAGCCTGACTCTGTGGCATCGCTTCTTAGCTTGTTGACGTCCATGTTGAAATCTGTTTAAGAGTTGTCACCCCAGTGGTCTGTTCTTGTGACTACAGCTCTGTGTTGGAGGTCAGCCTGGAAAGTAGACAGCTGAAAAGATCAGAGGTTCAGAATTTCCAGAAAAAGGTTATTTTTAACCTGGGTGCTTTCAATGCTGTGGTTGACAGTGCAGCTCCAAATGCATCTATTGGAGCGGTTGAATGGGGTGATTGAGCTGTAGCAAAGGGACAGGTATGAATGAGGTGGAACCTCATTCCAGCTTCTGAAGCCCCTGTGTCACGTTACTGCCTCTGTTGCAGCAGTTTTGTGCTCTTGAAATTTCAGTTGCAGTTCAGAGAACCTGTTCTACAGGAGAATGAACATTTACTTCTGAACATACATCTTAACACCTGAAGAAGAAGCCAACTTGCACCTGTGTTTATAACAATTATGACTAATGTGTTATAACACATTATGACTAATGTGTTAGTCATAAATTGTGTTGTAAAACTCAGTAGGTTTCTGAATGTTAATTTTCCTTTGAAGTTACATTAATATATTATATTATATTATATTATATTATATTATATTATATTATATTATATTATATTATATTATATTATTTCGTTTTAAGTGTGAGCAGGAGTGTGCTTTCCCTCACTGCTAGAAATGAGTGTTTTCCTGATGTTGCCAGAGTTGTCTTGTTTTCAGTGAGCCATGCTTGTGTTCTTGTGCTGTGGTGAATTAAATTTAAGGCCTGGAAACAGCAGTAAAGTGTTAATTGTTGAGAAAATGGAGGGGGGAAAGTATCAGATCTGCCAGTGTTTTTTATGAGCAGCCTTGAGCTTAGCCGTGCATCTTAAAAACAAATGTCTTTTACTGGCAATGGTAAATTCTTGCACCTGGAAGTGACTGTGTGGCACTAAGCTGTAAGAACAGAAAATGCAGTATTTTCTGTGATGGCTTTCTCTAACTTAATCAGGACTTAATTTGCTTGGGAAAAGTAATATAACATAAATATATTTTTTTAAAACTTTCTTTAAAAGACTGGGAAGATATGGATTCTGATGAAGACGTTGGCTCTGACGAAGAGATGGAAAGTATGGAAGAAGAAGAAGAGGAGGAGGAACAACAGGCAGAGGCTGAAAGCATTCCTGCTGTTGGGGCCATACCAGTCACAGACTGCTTGTTCTGTCCCCATCACTCAAGATCTCTCACAAAAAATGTGGCACATATGACAAAAATCCACAGCTTCTTTATTCCAGACATAGAGTACCTTGTGGATCTCAGAGGACTAATCAAGTATCTTGGTATGACTAAATGTTCTCTGATTTTTTTATCAGGATAATTATATTCTGATAGTGCTTATTTTCATTTGGATATGACATCAAATGTTTCGGTTTGGGTTGCTTTTTTTTTTTGGTCTGAGTGCTGTCAGTATTTTGATCATGAGCAGGAGCACAGGCTTTCCAGGGAGAATGAGACAAAACTTGGCTGAGCAAATGTGGTCATGTACCCTGTAGGTCTTACATACATCTTTCTGATGTTGAGAAAGTTGTTCAGATAATGTGAAATTTGGGACAAAATTCTGTTGCTAAAGCATGCACATGAGCTGTGTTGTCCTGCCAGTGAGTCACAAGTATTTGTCTCTTTGGTTTACAATGCTTTTGGGAGAGCTAAAAGCTAGGGGAAAAAATGTATCTTCCTTCAAGTCTAAAAGTAATGATGAGAATAAAATAATTTTGGAGTATTGGATAGAAAAATGTATTGAAAGTGCAAAATTTATTATTGAGAATACTGAATGATCCATTCCTTGTCACTAGAAATCTTTAAATGCACAGACATGTCCCTGATGGGGCCATATGGTCAAGGCATAGGAACAGTGGGGCTATCCTGGAAATTAAGGGCTCGAGGCTCCTCTTCAGTCTCTCTGCCTGCAAGCTGGGAAGGTTTTGTCACAGAAATGTTAATTACTGACCAGGGAGATTTTGTTCAGACCAATAGAAGTGCCAATGTTTTCTGCAGGAGAGAAAGTCGGCATTGGAAAAATCTGCATCTGGTGCAATGAAAAGGGGAAATCCTTCTACTCTACGGAAGCAGTCCAGGCTCACATGAATGATAAAAGCCACTGCAAACTCTTCACAGATGGAGATGCTGCCCTGGAATTTGCAGATTTCTATGATTTTAGGTGAGGACATTTATCTTTGAGTGGGACACAGGTGGGGACAGACAAAAGGACAGTTAAATATTACATCAGAAACTACTATTCATTCTTAAAATTTATTGATGTTTTGTGTTCCAGTACTTATTTTGCATTGCTGGTTCGCCACTTTTTTAGGTAAACATAGCAACATGATTGGTTGTCTTCTATGACCATTATTACCAGTCCTACATCAAAGTACATTTTGAATTCTGTTCTGTATGTTTACTGTTACTGAATTTAGATTTCAGTGCACCAGCAAAGGCCATAAAAGCACATAATTGTCTTTCCCATTACCTTTTAGGCAAATTGTGGACTTAACACCTACTGCGGGTTTCTTACATAAGTTTTGTTGGGTAGCTGGAGTTGAGCAGGACTGCTGTGATGTAGAGGCCTCTTGTTGAACTTCCTACAGCTTATCCTAAGCTGTGTTCATTTTGGTTAGAAATACCTCATATTATGGTGACAGGTGGAGCTTCTGGGAGTGCTCGTTCAGTAGCTGTGCAGAGCTGGTGACCTGCACTGTGGTGGCTTTTCACCGTAAGTCACTGTTAAGAGTGCAGCAGCAGAGCTGTGCTGAGTTGCAGAACAGGGTGGAGGAAAGGGGTTCCTTGTCTCCAGGCTCTCTTCAGGGCAAGGTGCTGCTGGGAGGAAGTCTCAGACCAAGGCAGATGAAACATGACAATGTTTGTACCTTGCTGTAGCTGTGCCTGGTGTGTCTGGATAGCTGTGGTTGCTCTCCGTGTACAAACCATGTACTGCTGCTCTTCCACAGGAGCAGTTACCCTGATCACGAGGATGGGAAAGATGTGGAGGGTCCTGGAAAGCGCCCAGCAGAGAAAGAGTTGGATTATGATGATGACACCATGGAGCTGATCCTGCCTTCAGGTAAGCACAGGGTTTGTGTTACAACGTGCTTTCTCTGCACTTCCATATCTGCCTCCAGTACCTGCAGCACAGGCCATTGTTTGTGTTTTCCTTTGGGAATGGAGAAGGTAGTTTTGCATTTAAGTGTCTTTGGGGTTATGTCCTCACCTTCCATTATTGTCACTGCCAAGTAGTTCAGCTTCTTCAGCATTGATGGATATGTGGACTGGGGCAGTTGGGTTGCTTTGCCCATTTTACCTCTTCCTTGTCATGTGACTCTCATGGTATACTCCCAAGAGTTTCCATATTTGTTTGAGTGCAACTTGGAGAGGCTATAACTTAGGTTATCTGGTGTAGGGGTTTTTTGTAGAGAGCCAGCTCCTACCTAATTCAGTAAATTAATTTATTTAAATAGCCTTTTTCTAGTTTAGAATTTGGCACTCTCACTTGCTTTTTTTTGTTTGTTTGGTGGTTTTGTATGAGGCGACCTCAGCCCTTTCATTGAAACAGCGTTGCCTCTTCTCATTCCACTAATTAAAATTTTCTTTTCTGACAATTGCCTGTTTGTTATCTGAGCGAAGGCCCTCTTGAACAAGAGCACATTTTGTGTTTTTTCTTCAAGTAGCTTTTACAGTAATTACATTGAGTTCCTAATAGTCCTAAAAGTTTTAAGGTTCTGGACCCTTTAAAAGCATTTCTCAGTGTAGGGGTTTTCCATAGTTTTCACAACGTGCTTGAGTAGTCCACTTCAGAAGCTGTTTCATGATGGATAATAAGCTGTCCCCTCCTGTGAGCAGGTGCCAGAGTGGGTCACCGTTCCTTGATGAGGTACTACAAGCAGCGTTTTGGTGTGACAAGAGACCTGGCTGTTGCGAAGAACAAGAAAGCCGTGGGCCGGGTGCTGCAGCAGTACCGAGCCTTGGGCTGGACAGGGCAGGCAGGTGAGTGACAACAGGAGGGCTTTGCAGAGGAGGAGGCTCTGGGATGTCAGCACTCCACAATTCCAGAGGTTGACTTTGCTTTACATGTGGGGTTTATGCAGTAGTTTGTCTTCCACTTGGTTCATTTTAATCCCAGCAGATATAGGAAGTTTGTTTCTAAAATGCAGTGCAGCTTCTGTGCAAGCTTTTCATTCCATTGTTTGTGATATTTGGTGACTTCCTGAGATTTCTTGGTTTCTGCCTATCTAAGCCACTACTCTTGCTATTTAATAATGTAACATAAGTCATGGTTTGACAGAATACTTTTCCGGTTGGGGAACAATGGTGTGATCTGTATCCACTTTAGAAATATAAGAATCACGTTTGGAATGCAAAACAACCTTTTGCCTTAATCACAGTCATGGGTATTTGTAGAGGGAACTGGCCTTTCCCCCGAGAAAAGTGGGAAGAAGAGTGCCAGTATGGGAAGGAAAACCTACAGGTACCCGCTGAAGTACGTGGGCAGATCAGCTGGTTTGTATACAGGTTGTAAGTAAGGTGACAGACATTGATCCCTCTCTCTTCCTTCTCTCTCCCTGCAGGGGCCATCTCTGCTCAGCAGCGTGACATGCAGTACTTGCAGAGGATGAAGTCAAAGTGGATGCTCAAGACAGGAATGAGTAACAATGCTACAAAGCAGATGCATTTTCGGATGCAAGTCAGATTCTGAGTTCCCAAGAGAGCTGCCTACAACTGGTTATGGGAAGGGGGATTTCATGATTTTTGGGTTGCAGATTCTCTTATTAAAATGGACTTGGTACCTGTCAAATGTTGATGTGTTTGCTGGTGTGCCTTCCTCTGTAAAAAGAAGAACAGGAGGGAACTTGTCTCTTTGGAAATAATGGTGGGCCTAACTTAAAAATAAAATATCTTCAGTGGAATGTGTGGCAGAGTAGTCATGGCTATGACTGAAGGTACATGCAGAGTCGTGCAGCCCATTTCTGGGGGGCAGTTGACATCTACAAACTGGTTGAGGCCAAGGGAAGACTCTAGATCTAAATGCTTCAGATGGAGTGTATTGAATGTTTACAGTTGTGGTGCCAGACATACTAGCTGGGTGTTTTGGAGTTCTAGCTGGCACTAGTGAGGTGAAAATTTGAGAGCAGAGATTCATGGAAGGTTAATTAATAATTGTTTTAGGAAATGCACTGATGGAAAACATAACTCCAGGATTAATACCGTCCTCAGAAGCTGACTGTACTTGCCTAATGCTCCAGCTCAGGGCTGGATTAATAATTTGCAGTGTAGTTGTTTTACATTGAATTTAATAAATACTCATTTTCTAAAAACTGCTCAAAATTATAACATTTAGATGAGTGTCAATCAAAATTTTGGATTTCCTGCTTAAAACTCTGAAGATGACAGCTTTTGTTGTTCCCACTGAGTACTGGTGTTTGGTTATCATCGTGCAGTGACCCCAGACAGGCGTTGGCTAGAACAGGCAGGCTCTCCCACTGAAACAGGTGAACTGTTGCAGGCTGGCGCAGAGAAAACCTGCGTGTTAAAGAGCTGAGGCAGCAGCGCTGTGTTGGTCCTGCTGGTGTAGATGTTAAAGGTTTCCATGACTTCACCAGTTCTGACCTTCCTGTAAGGAGGTGGGCACTTCCACACAGAGTCGTGGGCTGGTTTGTGACGCCCCGAGTTGTGGTGTGCTGGACACTGAGCGTGTGCCACAGGAACATGGCTGTCTCCTTGCCTGACAGTTCATTGGGAAGGCAGCTGGCTACAGCCAGGTTTCTCTTCAGCATTTAGGGTTGCTCTGGATTCCCAAGTAGTGGCTTTCACTGGCATGACTTTGATACAAGTTTTCTTTCTTGTGAATGGCGTGCGTGTGATATCACTGAGGGTAGCAGGGAGAGACTTTGTCTGTTAACAGTGTATTTTGACTTAGTAAAATACTTCTGTAGTCTCCCTGAAAAGTAAGTTCAGAAAAAAGCAGCCCCTTTGTCATGTCAGCACTTCTAAGAGAGCAGTGTATTTATGGGACTCTTATGAAAGTGATAATTTCACAGTGGAGGTGCATGCTGTGTGGGGATTTTTGTTTTGTGGATTTGTCTCTGGTGTTTTGCATATTAGTGGTTTTTGGTGTTTTTGGTTTTTTTCTACTGCCTTGGAAGTTTTTGCTGTTCCTGCTTTTACTGAGAAGGAGCAAGCTTGAGCAGTAATGGAAACTACAGGTTTGGCACAGCATTTAGTAAGTGAACTGGCTAGTACGTTTAAAACAGGTGCAGGTTTGAGTAAAGGGAAAACTGGAGCAGAGAGAATTTTCAAGAAAGGCTGTGTTCACATCCAAAACCTTAAACTAAAGCTGGGTAAATTAATGAGTACCTCCTTTTTCCTGACAAGGTAGAGTTACTGCCGTTTTATATCCCTAGCTGGATCTACTGCATATTTGAATTTATTCTAGAGGGTTCACTCTGGGTTATTCACTCTCAAAGTTAGGAGTAAGGTACGTGGTCTCAGCTATGTGACTCAAGCTTTGTGAATCTTTAGATGCCATATCCCTTACTACAGTTGTGACCTGGCCCAGCCTGCGATTATGGTATGGATTTCTAGTACTGAGGGTATACCCTCCCTGCTTGTGTTTGACAAGTCTCAACATCCGGCCATGAGGAACTGCTCGTATCTTTTTCTTTGAAGTTAGAGAATACTATCAAAGGGGTTTATGTTTATGGATAAGTTAGATTTTCTTTACACATGGGGCAAAATAAAATGCCACAAAAATGCTGAAATAGAAGGGTTAAGACTTACTAACCTGAATGTTGAAACCTGCAGAACTGGCTTTGAATACCAGAATAAGTCACCAGTGAGCATCAGAGCAGTATGCAGTCTTGAGCTTTTGGAAAACACTCATGGAATATACAAAACTTACATTAAGGACTAAAGAATTATTCTGGAAGAGCCTTGGGAATAACCTAGTACAATTGCTAAAATCTTAGTGGTAAGTGTTTAAGGAGTCTTGGCAGTGAAGACAGAAATACAAGGAGATAATTGATCCACTGACAAATTACTTTGGGGCCATAAGGTTCAGGCTGAAGGTGCATGGAGTTTGCAACTCTCCTCAAGGGAAACCGAAAGGAAAGGGAACCGAAGGAAACTTCTCTGTGGAGACTTGCTCAAAGAAGCCTGCTGTTTATGAAAAAATGGGGATATCCTGAATTTCCTGAACAGTCTAGTTCAGAAAAAATGCCAGTAAGTAAACATGAAAATCAGTAATCATTTTGCAGGTCACAGGGAAGAGGAAGGAAGTAATTGGTATAATTTGCACCTATGATTCTGTCCTATATATCTTGATGCAGTTTAGTCAGAAGGAAATGGAAGAGAGGTATGGGAACCTGCTGGTATTTTACAGGAAGTTGTAATACTCTGATGAAAATGGGTGCCTTGGAAAACCAGCAGAGGGCGCAGGAAAGCTTTCCCGGAATTGTGTTTACTATGAAAATAAATAAAGCTTAGTAAGAGCCCATTCATGCAGAAGAGAGGTAAGGTGAGACTGCAAAGCTGCCCACTACCATGAGTTAAGATTAGCACCAGGCTTCTGTGAGATGAATTGCTATTAATATCTTCATGTAGGTCCTGGGAGAGCATTGCTGATACAGGATGGCTGGAGCAAGTATGGGGATTGTGAGCAGGGTTCAGCAACAGTGCTACAGTCTGCACAGCTTGTAGGTAATTCCAGCTGTGTCAAAGTATTTGAGAGTATTTTTATTGAACACACTTCTCAGCATTTAGTCTTTTACATCCCTGTACAAAAGATAGCTGAAGGCAATTTTTTGTTTCCTGAGGCAATGTTTTGTTTTCTAGTTGTTCCTATCAGGGAGCTGTGTTTCCAGCTGTGATCCAGCCTTGCACGTGTGCTCCCCTGCTCTAACCTTACATTTTCTGGCTCTTATGATGAGAAGAAAGTAAAGTGTGGAGGCAACCAAGTAGATTTGAGACTCCCTCTGGGTATAGTGGGTACTCTGGAGCAAGAATTTCCTGGTATGATTGTAATTCAGTGGGCATGCTGTTCCCAGAGCAGGAGATGATCCCTTCGCAAGCAGTGCATTCATTGTAGGAAAGGCTGGTAAGAAGCACAGCAAAGGTACCTCATTTTGGTCAAGGCTGGGGTTCTGCCTGCCTGTCCATCCATTAACAGCTGGGTATTGAAGTGATCCCAGTGCTGCATCAGGCACTGCAGAAAGAAGCAGCAGAATGAAGGAACTGGTGAAGCTGGTGTAGCACATCTGTGCATCTACCATCTCCTTTTGGAAGTAGTTCTTCTGTTTTGTACACTTAAGTTACCTAAAATCAACCCAAATGCTGCTAGAGGGAAAAGCATGTACCTGTTCTCTTGCTCGGAATGAGAGAGAAGCATGTGGGATGTAGCATGGCAGAGACACAGGAAACTCAGAAATGTAAAACAAATGCACTGCTAATTATGCTGAAACTGCAACTCAAGAAGTATTTAAAGTAAGCAGCGCCTTTAAGAGTCCACTATTGATCCCTAACTGGTTTCTTCAAGGCAAACATGACACGTAAAGGTGACACGTAAAGGTGTTGGACTGCTGCCCAGCCAACATCTGATGCTTGAGGGGCATCTCAGGGAGATTCTCCATTGCAACTTTTAAAAGTTACTTTTGATCTGTTACAACTGAGGCATCCTGAGCTAATGGGCTTCATCTGCTCAGGGCTTTGGGCATCTTCCTCCCCTCTGCTGGTGGGACACTGCACTGCAGGGACTCCAGTGGGTTTAAACTATCATGTTCTACAATGGATTGGAGGCAATAGATAAGCTTTAGGACACATCTGACTGAAAACTAAAAATACATCTTAAACGCCTTGAATCTTAATGTTTAATTGCTTTAATCCAGCAGTCTATCATGCTGCAGCTGCAGAATAGCAGTCACCAGAGTATCATCAAATCCTCAGCAGCTGGCAGAGCCTGGATAGTTAAGACGACCATCTAAAGGCACTTCTGACCCAGAGGAAATTTCTGTTGTCTCCCACTGCATCCTGAACTCTGTAAGATGTAGCAGCCAGGCACTTCAGGAGTGCTGGAAGTGGTGACAGGACACCTATAACTGGTTATATGTTAAGGATTTCTGCACATTTAGTGTACCAGACTGAAAGGCAGGATGATAAATCCTAGCTGGGCCAGGAAGGGAATCAGAATCACTCTAGAAGTACTTCCCAGTGTAAAGTTACGTGACTCTTCCCAAAAGCAAAAAGCGATCCTTAAGCAGGTTTTTTTAATAATGGCATTACCAAGCATGTATGTCTTCATACAGTTCTCTGATGCAAGGAAAAGGGTCATCTAACATTGAGACATATTTTCTGTCATTCCTTACACTTGATGTGTTGCAATCTTATTTGTTTTTCACTTTATTGATGTATTCAACTTCATATTTGCCAGCAATTTGCAGTGATAAATTCCATAACCTTTCATGTGAAAGTAAGAGGCTTGCTCCTCCTGCACTGTGTTAATAGGCAAAAGGGAACGTGTACCAGGACTCAGAAAAACTGCGTGTTCACGTCATCCGATAACCTCATATCTTAATATTCCTTTCCTGAAGGATCTTCGGGAAAGAGGTCCGGGTAGGAATGACTGGCAATCAATAACCCGAATAACAGACTTAGCAGCAGCAAATGCTATTGATTACAGAAGGGGAAAAGGAAAATCTTTACATTTTGTATGAGCTCTAGAGGCCACAAAGAATAACCTGATGTTTTACAAAATGAAATTTGTAGCAAGATACACTTCTCCTTGAACACTTCTTTGCTTATTCTGCCAGCTTAATGAGAACTTTATTTAATAATTAAAGGGTACCAGGAAGACCCAGCTAGAAGTTTACAAAACTGAGTGGCTCAGTAAATAGTCACAGGACCAACAGAAGTTGCATTTCTATAACAAATGGGTAAACTAAGCACCTCAGATGTGTCAGAGCAGTGCAGCAGGATAACCTGTTCCTCAGCTCTGGGGACATTTTCCAGCAAGCTGGAGTGGAAGGAGTCTTCCTGAGCATACTCCTTGTGTCACGTGGGCTGCAGTGCTCCAGAGCTTTCGGCTTCTGCAGCACACTCACATCAGGCTCTGCAACACAGGGAGGTGCAGCCCTCAACACCAGTTGAAGCCCGAGTGTGCTGTCCATGCCTCAGCTTCCTCTGATATTTGTGGTTCTTTTAAGCTAGAAAAGAGGGCATGTTTGTAAACCTCAGGGCCATTTTACCTTGCATTGCTCCACCTCAACCAAATCCCCCCATGCAAAAACAGTTTCACATTTCCTACCCCTGCCAATGCTGTTAATGGTTTGCAAGGTTTATACAGTCATCTACAGATACATTGACTTCTCTTTTTCTGGCTTGGTTAGCTTTCCACCCTTGAACTTCTGCACTTTTCAGACATGAAAGCAGCCTGGCTTTCCTAGGCAAGATCTGCATTTGGTCTTTCACTGTTCTGCAGCACTAACAGTAATGCCTTAACAGGTAGGGCAGCCGTGTGTTTGCTAATGATATATGCACTGAAAATCTTCTTAAAATATTCACTGAAGTGTTCCAAAATCCAGATATTTTCTGACATCTTTCATAGGAGCAGTCATACCTAGTTTACTTAATTCCTTGCAATCACGGTGTTTCAGTAGATCCTGCCATTCAAGTTGCCATATTTTAACTAAACTATACTGTGCAGGCTTTCAAAACGCAGCATTTCAAAATGAAGAATTGTTTCAAGGGTTTTTTTCCCACTAAGTGCTAAGCATTACCAACTGACGCTACCTTAAACTGGCCATCGGCCTGCAATAAACCCAGACTGTTACTTTTACTCTAATAGCGTGTTACGTTGTTCCCACATCCAAGTAAATGACTGGTAAATGGCATTGTCTTTCCTCATCTTCAGTACAGGACATGTGGCACTTGCCTCTGCTTTCCAGCCAGTGGAATGTTAATTGTCCCGCAGAGAGGGGAAGGGTGACCTGCGAGGTGCGGAGCTGTGCCCATCACCCTTGGATATTTTAGAGTTTGGCCAACAGGTGTCGGTAGAAGCCCCGTAATTCATTGTTGAGTCTGTCTTGGTTTCCTTCCTTGTCTGCTGAACTCAGCCGTGCCTGACATAGCTGCATGAGAGAGCACGTTATGCTTAGGTTTGTCCTTGACTCTTTGCCACCTAAAGCCATCCTGGTTCTTTCTGCAACACAGTTCCCGACAGAAAAATGGCCTTTTATAGCAGAGGGCAGGAGCAATACAATCATGGCACAGTCCCATAGCCATTTACAGAGCACAGAGAGGATTAGGTGGCTCTGCTGTGCCCACACAGTTCTCTAGCAAGGGCTATCAGGAATTAATCAGCAGGACCCAATGCAACATCTTGCCTTGCCCAGGGTCTGGGCACTTTCATTGAGTTGTAATCTGAAGCAGAGAGTCCTCTCCTGAGGGCAGATGCTTTTCAGATAGCTGACCAGAACTGACTTGAAGGTTTAAGTGCTTGCAGGAGGGTGCCCTCTTCTTAATTAATAGGCCAGCTGTTCAAATTCTTGTTACAAAGCAGCTAAATATAGAAATCAGCCAGATGCCTTTGAAGTTTTATTTTAAATGACTTGGTCTTTTGGCCCCATGAGTCATCCATTTTTTCTGTATTATGGCATAGCTCCAATAAGCGATCCCAGCACTGCCATTAAGAATAGCTGAGGTACTGTGGGCAGGATTACAGCCAAAGCTGTACGTGCGTTCTGAAATTAGTCAGGGTCAGGAATCAGTGCCAGAAACTGCAGTCAGTCCACCTTGAACATTTATCATGTCCCAACAGCGAGATCTCCCAGACTCAGAAGGTCACGAAGCATTGAATCATTTGGAAATCCACCTGCTCTTTCCATGGTTAGATACTCTTGTAGCGTGTCCTTCTTTTGCTGCTGTTCCTCTTGTTTCTGGGTCATCTCAAGCTGGCTAGGAGCTCTCAGAGTTCAGTAGAGTAGCCCTAAATCCATGCTTTGTTCCTCGACACCAGTCCTCAATCAGGAATTTGAGCACTGAATAAAGCAAAAGAAGCCCCTTGGTAACTCTAGCAAACACCCAAAGGAACTCTGATAGAAAAATAACTTTTTACACGTTTTTCTGCCTGCAGTTTGTGACAGCAGGAGCAGTTTACAGCTCCCATGCTCACCTAAGCAAGGCATTCCAGCATGAAGGCTCCTGAACTTCCAAGCCCATTTATATGCCTATCTGTGACAGCAGCAGGTATTAACAGCAAATCAGTCAAGCAGAGAGAATAAATAAATCCTCTATTATTCTGTATAATGTTTTCCTGGCTCACTGACTGTGGGGAAATAATCCCCTTCTGACTGGCTAGGCTGTTTGATGTCCAGTGGCAAGTGCAAGAAATGGCCGTGCCTGGGACGGAAGGTCATACAAATGCATCAAATCATGTCTCAGGAGCATCCAGGTAAGCCGTGCCCCACCTGCCCACATGGTCAGCAGCTCTTATGAACAGTTTTACCATACACATAGGTCTTTCAAACTTTCACACCAAAAAAAATGTCGTAAGTAGTTGCCTTGATGTACTTAATCAGATCCCTCTCAGTGTTTTTGTGTAAAAACAATATTATGAGAGCAGTTTATGGGCTTTCTTCCCTCCTTAGCATTCCATTCCTGCTAAGACCTTTCATGCACCTTTAATAAATCTTTGCTTCTCAGGATTTTAAGGTGTACCAGTTGTATCTTAAATGCTTGTGGGGTCTGCTTGTGTGACCAAGGCATTCATTCCTATTGGATACTATCTCAGAGGGAATCTCTTGAGAGTTCTGAATATATACATCTTTATCTTCCCTGTTTTAGTTCATTAGTCGCCTAACAGCACCTCTCAAGGTTATTGGAGCAAAAAATGAAATCTGCAGCACAGCTTAAAGGGTTTGGAGGAAAAGAATAAAGTAGTATGATAAGGGGAAAAGGTTTTGTGCAGTCCAAGACCTCTGCATACCGAATGTGTAAAAGTTTGCAGACTGCAATAAAAGAATCTCAATGGACTTTTAGAGGATAATATTTACAGAGTAGTTACTTAGTGTTTTAAAAGTCCATTGAAGAAGCAGGTGACCTATTCTTATAAACTAACCAAATGCTTCAGAAAAATATGAAATATAGCCACATCAGCATTTTCCAGATACGGAATTGGTGACTGGTTCTCAAGTAGATGTAATTTATTTGATTCAGTTCCATTTTAACTTTTTTGCTTCTCTTATTTTTTTGGTCATGTACACAGGGCTTTTGCTTTTTTCTCTGTACTGTGTTACAATTAATGATTTTTTGGAGCCATTGAAGACTAAACTGGAATTCGTTCATTAATGCAACAGCACCAATTTATGAATGAGTACCCAGCAGGTTTTGAAAGGCTGTCTTCCTCCTTGGCCAAGGTGATGATATTGCGAAAAGCCCCAGCATTCCTGCACATCTGTTCATCTTCCTCTCTGACGTGCCCTATCTGGAGTACAAACACAGATCAAGGTCACAGCAAGAAAGAGGTAAATATATCCAGACAGAAGGAAAAGGAAATCTTGCAGTAGGGACCCAGGTCTCTTCTACAGCTTGGAGAGCCACACAACATTGGGGATATTCTCCCACAAAACTTAGCTTTTCATAAGGGCTCCGATTCCAGCTGATGTTTTGGCATAACATAATTTGCATTATTTACAAACAGGATTTTAGTTGTTCAGTTTCTTTGGATAACATGCATTGTGTTATCACCTGATTGCTTTCCTCTTCTTGCTGTCTGATGTCTGCATGTCCTGAATTTTGAGACTGAAATACAGGGAAACACTGCTTATTCAGTTATTGGATCAGCCCCCCGGGCAGTGGTCTCTAAGCTTCCTTCCAGCAATGTCTCTTACCCAGTCACTTGTGGAAGAAGCTCATCTTTGCAAGGCCCCAGCACATTCAGAATGGCTTCAAACAGGACAAACCATTGGATGGGGCTTTTTCTGTCATTGTAGACAGAACTTGCTTTCTTACATCCAGAAGTTTGTTCCAGTTTTGACCAGAGATGTAGAACTTCATAGATGGCACAGCAGCCTGATTGGAAATGCAAACTGTTATCCACATCCAATAGCAAACACACAAATTGCCTTGGAGTCAAATATGGCCACATCAGTGACAAGAGGACAGGGCAGGCCATTACTTCGTGTGATACAGTTGCTGTAGCACATCCATTAAAGAGCAAAACGTTTTCTGATGCAGGGATAAGTTGCCTCCAGAAGGAAACCACCACAATGTGAACCTCGGCCAGCTGACTGGAAGCAACTCACTCCAGCTACCGGGAGTGTAAGAGCTCCTGTGCTGTACCTTGACAGCTTTCACCACAATCCAGCTTTTATCACAGCCCATTACACTGCAGAGTCTGCCTGAGAGGGGAAATGCTGTCTCCTGCAGCCCTAGGGAAAACCTGATGTATCCTGTGGAGTTAAGGGGCCTGCAAAGGAGATCCCACCTCTGCTTCCAACCTGGCACATGCACTGACAGTCCAGTGGAGGCTGTGGCCTAATGCTCAACCTGTTTGGTCTCAGTTCTTTGTTCTGAAAGGACAAAAGAACAGAACTGACTTCCCTGAACCTGGGCTGGGAAACAGCACCAAACCATGAGCAAATGTTTTGAGAAGGGAAACTTTTCCTCAGAGCCCTGAGGTAAGCAGGTTAAAAAAAAAAAAAAGAGAATGGGGCGAAAGATGTGAAGAAAGACTCATGGCTGGAAAATAACAAGTCTGTGCACTGTGGTAAAGACCACTTCACCTTTATTCATCCAAGGCAATTGCATTTCTGCCTAGCAGATGTACACAGCCAAGATTTCTGGCCATTCACACTGCCTGTTGTAGCTCCACTTACAGACCAAACTATTGGCCATCATAACAGAAAACCAATCTTTGATAAATAGTGTCGCTATGGGTGTTTCAGAAAACATGGACACCATGGCAAACATGGACAGTCTGGCAAACAATGCCGGCAGGTCTCCAGAAGACACAGTCTCCCCTCTGTTCCCTCTGCTTTCACAAGGCTATTCGCCCTGGAACTTCTTCCAGCTTCCCCTTGCATGGGTGATGAACTGGGCAGATGGCATGTGGGGGCATGTGGATAAAGAGTTTCACATTTGTTAGGAGCAGCCTTGTTGCCTTTCCCTGAGCTGGTACTTCACTCAAGCTGAATGCTTCTAATGTTAGCTCAGGCACCATATGGGTGGGAAGCATTGAGTCTTCCTGCAGGGGCCTGGAGGAACATGCCTTAGGTGGCTCATGTGTTCCCTCCGGCACCTGCTCTGTGGGACCCTCCACAGCCATGAAGCTCTCTCCCCACTGCTGCCCCCGCACGCTCCTCCTGCTTTCACACACCATGTCTCCGTCTGCCCCACTCCCCTTCTGCTCCTACAGCCCATCCACAGCCGCACTTCTGCTCCAGCTCAGTGGCAAGCCCCCAGCATTTTCAGCCAAGAGAAAACAAGGGTTAGCCTTTGCATTCCAAGCAGAGCTGCATGCAAGGTCAGAGAAATAACAAACTGGACCTCATAGTGCAAATTCAGTAGTCACAAATTCTGTGGAATCTTAAAGGAAATGGCAGCCTCTGTCCAGCACACCTTCCCAGCCTCCCAGCTGAAATGCAACAGCTTCTAAATTTGATGCCAGCTCACAGCTGCCCTTTTTACTTTTTTATCTCCTTTCAGTAGTCATCTTCTCAGATTAAATAGGAGTCAATAGCGTCGCTGCGGGAGATGTAGATAGCTCAGTAGTACAGCATATGCTGATTCACCTCGGCCTGCGTTTTATTTGGCTCCTAATGGCAGAAGCCCAACTCATCAGCATACAGAGCTCTACTTACAGTATTCACAACCTGGAGTTGTTATCTCACTTGGAGCCACATTCTGTAAGTTAACATGAACCTTAAAATGGTCTGTATTGAGAAGATAGCCCTGTAAATCAACACCTTTTTTGCATATCATTAGCTTGGTCGAACAACCTTAAAGGAGTTAATGACTGAATGGAGGAGCAGAAGGCAGAACATCAAGAGTGATGCTGATCCAGCTGATCAGCATGAATTATTTTTGAATGGGAATTGTGCTAAATACCTGATCAGAATAGGCGGAGTATTGTGGACTGAGTGCTTAGGTGTCCCCTTTTGCCAGTGCCATTTCATTTGTACTGCACTTGCGATTCTTGACGGTATCTTCCGTTTTCTGGGCAGATAAGAAGGCTCCATACTCAGCTGTAGAGCTTTATCTACTACCTCAACTTTGTATCATTTCTAGAGACATCGGACAGTATGGGGACTTTTCCTGGGAAGTGAAAACCAAGAAGTACTGGAGAAATTACTCCATCCAGCATAGGACTTGGTTGTCCTTAAGATCTACAGGAAGTCCCCACAACCCCACTGAAAAGTTTCCTCCTCTGTGGTCTGGGCTGAAGTCAAGAGCAAAAGCCCAAGACATTTTGCAGCACTTCAGCAGTATTTTGCTTACTGATGGCTGCTTTGGCAGGTGAACATCCCTGGGAGAGTAAGAGATAACGAGGAATGGCAAGAGAGATGACCACTGATCAATGGGGCTAAATTAATCAGAACAATCAGCCTCACACAGTGAATTACATGGGATGTGCATTTATGCGGAAAGTCTGTTTTTTACAAGCCCACCAGCTTAATTTGGAATTGGAGGTGTGCCACAGCAAAGGAGAGGAATGTTATTTTTCTTGCTATAGTCTACTTTAAAGTGCATTGGTAATGCATCTTGAATGACGAGTCCAAACTTCAGGTTTTGATTGTTTTCCTTTTTAATGGGAAGAACTCCATGCTCTTGTCTTAATGTACTAATTCATCCTCTTGAACTTTGTATGTTTTGAAAAATATCACTGCAGTGCTGGACGAGATTCAATCCTTTCAAAAGAGAGACTACAAAAGATTGCTTTCATCTTTCTCACATCACTGTAGAGGCTAATAAAAGTTGATATTGCACAGACCAAAGATGTACCTGATGCAGTCCCCTGTCTTGGTGGCTGGGTTCGAGGTGTGTACTGGCAATAGCAGCTCTGTAGCACTTTCTCCACTCCCCAAATCATATTTTTTAAATTAGGAGAAAAGAGGAATATGGCAAAAAAGTTGCAAGAGTCCTTTAAAATATTCTTATGCATAGTTGGATGAACTTCTTTCATTTTACAGGACATTGAAAAAAAGAGCCATGAAGAACAGAAGAGGCTCCAGTGTCACAGAAGCAAGTTTTCATAGGAATTATGAGTCTTACCTCAGTCCCTGCTGTATGGGATAACAAACTCTCCCCTACAGCAAAAGATGGCAAACCCAACCCTCATCTGCTTCCTCCAGCGGGGACCTCTAGGGTGCATATGACTTGTATTTTTGAGCTTCTCTGCAGTGAAGGAAGCAAGAGCTTTTATTAACTGTCCCTCACTCCCTGCTGCCCCAAAGATAATAAGTTTCTTACTACAGTCTACTTGAAAGTGCTTTGGTATTGCAGCTTGAATGATGCATCCAAAATTCAGGTTTTGATTGTTTTTCTTTTTAGTGGGAAGAACTCCATGCTCTCGTCTTAATGGACTAATCTGTCTGCACACGTAACTGCAGTGCTGGACTTGCAGGTTACCCAAGTAACCTCCTCTGTTGATGTGGGGTGAGTGGTGGACTGTCTACCTGGGTTTTTCCAAGGTTTTCAGTACGGTTTCCCAGAGCCGCCTCCTGTGGTGGGCCGTGTGGTGGGCGGGGAACCCTCTGATGGGCTGCACACAGAGCGGGGCGGGAAAGAGCTTCTTTTCAGACTGGCAGCCTGTCACACGTGGGGTCGCCCAGGGATCAGTACTGGGCCCAACACTGTTTAATATCTTCAAAAGTGATCTGGAAGATGGGATCAAGTGTATTCTGATGAAGTCTGACAATGAAATCAAACTGAGAGGGGAAGTGGACACCTCCAGAGAGCCACACTGCAGGAAGGCCTGGATAGGCTGAAAGAGTGGCCTGATAAGAACCTTATGAAACTCAACAAGGACAAGAGTAAGATCTTACACCTGGGAGAACATAATCCTGGAGTGCAGCACAGGCTGGGATCTACCTGGCTAGGGAGCAGCTCAGTGGAAATGGACCTGGGGGTCCTGGTGAACAAGTTCAGCCTGAGTGAGCAGCGTGCTGCTGAAGCAAAGCAAGCCCCCGGGATGCTGAGTTGCATCAACAAGGACACCACCAGCAGAGATAAAGAAGTCATTGTCCTCCTCTACTCAGCGCTTCTCAGGCCACACTTGGAATACAGTGTTTGGTTTTGGTCCTCGCTATGCAAGAAGACGTGGACAGGAGGGAGAGGGTCCTGAGAAGGGCCATGTGTGCCGTGTGAGGGAAGGCTGAGAGTCGGGTTTGTTCAGCCTTGAGGAAAGAAGGCTCAGGGGAGACTTTATCACCATGTTCCAGGATTTACAGGGTGGCTACAAAGAAGATGGAGATTCTCTTTTTACAAGGAATGATATGGAAAACACAAGAGGTAATGGGTACAAGTCACTCCTGGGGAGATTCCAATTGGACACAAAAGGAACATTTTTCATGATGAGAACAATCAACCATTGGAATAATCCCCTCAAGAAAGCAGTGGATTCCCCAACACTGGACACTTTTAAGGTCCAGCTGGACAGGGTGCTGGGCTGTCTTGTCTAGACTGTGCTTTTGCCAAGAAAGTTTGGACCAGATGATCCTTGAGGTCCCTTCCAACGTGATATTTTATGATTCTGTGAAGATACTGATGTTTTCCTGGAGCAGAAACAGTCCATGAATCATCAGCTTTAAGGAGCAGCTAAGGAGCTGCAGTATTGACGCATGGGCAAGGACCTTGCTTATCAGGTGGAAGAATGCAAAGGCCTTTATTGCGCAGTCAGAATTCCCTAAATACCAGCACCCAACAGGATATAACATCACATAAACAGGAAAGATGTTCACCACAGTGTCCACCAATCACCTGGGGTATTGCACAGATTTTACCTATTATGGTAATAGGCAAACAATACCCTATAAGGCCACAAACTACAATTAACACTTCTCATAGGCCCAGTCTGTCCATAAACACACAATCCTCTCTCAGTCCATCTCCGGTGACCTGGATGCACTCCCAGGGTCACCTCTGGGCCCAGGAAAGAGGCCCTCTCTCTGATCCTCAGGGCCTATCTCTCTTCCAGCACGTAGTGCACCCCAACAAGGAGCGGCCCCCACTCTCTTCCCTCCCTGCCCCCATGCCCTCCCAAAGCTCTAAGAGCTGACTTCATCGGTTTTGCCAGCTTTCCTCCTCAGTCCTAAAGTTTGTAACTGGAAATGGCATCATCTCTAAGGTAAGGACTCCACAAGACATTGAAGGAGAGAACAAAATTAATGGAAAACCTTTTAAAAGCCTCAAGGCTTTAAACTTTGGCAGCACTGCTCCGTGGGTACCACAAAAAAGCTGAGGAGGTTTTTGCATAAACAACATGCAATTTTTATATATAACTTTGGTTCATTTTTCCTTATCCTATTCCCAAATTAGCATTGCCAAATTCTCACTAGCCTTCCTTCCTGAGTGTCCCGCAAGCCTTGAGCATCACTAGGCTCTGGTTGTCTTTGACTTCAGCTTAAGTGTACTTTCTTCATACACCTTTCTTGTTTTCTTTTCAAGAAAGTGTGTTCCCCTATAGCTGCTCAGCACAGATTTCCTTTCCCCTGGCCCAATAATTTAGGCTGTATCCTACAAGCAGGTCACATCTCCAAGGACAGTTTTCTGGAGGTTTCTAAGGCTACTTTTCTCAGGCCAACTGCTTGTGCTAGACTACAGCACCCGTGTTTCTCCCTGCTGTGTCCTGTTGTAGACTCCTGCTCACCTCCTGGCAAGGACAGTCTGTATTTAGATCACACCCTATAATGCAGACCAGGCCTGTAAGTCTGGTTCCTCCTTCCCTCCTCAGTACCTTACCTCAGTGTGCAAAGTCTGTATTAGAAGCAGCTGAATCACGGTGACGGCCTAAAGCAGGGGACTCGGGTGTTGCATCCTCCCTCGTCTGACTGTGGTCGAGTTGATTCGACTCTTTGGAGGCTCCTTCATAAAGCTGGGGCAATCGTTCTCATCCGCTGCTCTGTGTTTTGAGTCTGCCCTCCAGCCTGGCCTTACCCAGTGAGGTTGGCTGTAGAATCAGTGTCTCACAAACAAACAGTGCACATTCTCCTCTGCTGAGTTTTTCTTCAGCTCCCCATCTCTTCAGAGCAGTGAGTCACAGCATTTCTTTCTGGGAGTCCTCAGAAAGGAACAATTGGATTTATTCAGATCTGTCTTACCTGGACAAGGGCTTTTACACATTTTTTCTTGATTTTCCAGCTCTCTGGGAACATGAGAATATCTGTACTGGGTCTTATGAAAAGGCACTTAGTCTAATATCCTGTTTCCAATAGCAGCCAAAATGCTGTGAAAAATCCACTTGGAACAAGTGGCCCATAGAGCCAGCAAAGGCAAAAGGAGACACTATTAGGAGTCTGTGAACCTGGCCATTTTCAATTATCTCTTCTTGTGTATCCTCAGCAGTCATACCTCTTTTAATAGCAGCCCTGAAGATCCATTCCT
The DNA here is from genome assembly GCA_013397865.1 of Struthidea cinerea. NCBI lineage: Eukaryota > Metazoa > Chordata > Aves > Passeriformes > Corcoracidae > Struthidea > Struthidea cinerea. The sequence goes on from VZTI01004412.1 coordinate 797,547, forward strand.
GCTTATTTCCTTTAGCATCTCTCCCTGGTCAATGAGTTTGTCCTTGAGCCTGCTGATACAGTGTGCCTCCAAAAGCTGCCTGTAGTAAGTTCCAGAGGTTACCTGGGAATAACCTCCACACCTCCAAACTGAAGGTCCAGCCTCTTACAAAGGCAGGTGCTTATTCACTTGATTTTTGCTACACCTTCTCCAGCTTTACTCCCTTTCTTTAGATGCAGTGAACAGGACCGTAGACAGTACTTAAAATGATTGTGATTGTGCACAGTCTTTATTAGGGCCATAAGTCTTGTTCTTTCATGATGATTCCCCACATTTTGTTGGCTAAATGTGCAGCAGTCAGTGAAAAACAGTTTCAGGGAGCCCTCAGTGGTAACTCCAAGACCCCTCTTAGAACTGCAGGTTCTAAGTTCAGCATCATGCATATTAGATTATTTTTCCCTCCAAAACGCATAACATGTATTTTCTGATCCTGAAGCTCACCTATCCCCACTTCCACCACATGGGCACACATTTTTACAGGTTCCTTTGTCATCAGGTGGGCATTTTGTTGCTGTAAAGATTCCAACTACCTCCACCATTGTGGAGATTTCAGTGTTCCTTTTCCAGGGAATTGATGAAGACATTGAAAATTACTGATCTCAGGACTGGTTCTTAGGTGAGCCCTTCAGCAGTCCCTATCCTAAGAAGTCACCATTAAGCCAACCCTCTGCTTTCCATCCTTTAAATTCGAAGGAGTTTTCTTCAAGACACCCTTAAATAGCATCCACATGGAACATTATAAAACAGTTTTTGAAAATCCAGGTGAATGAGGCTGACTGGATCTCCTGTATTCATGTGCTTATTGACATCCCCACAGAGGTCCAGAAGGCTGGAGCAGAGGTTTTCCATTCTGGAGGCTTTGCTGGCTCTTTCCCATCTGGTTGTGTTCATCCCGTACCCTGAGAACCTCATTTTATAAAGCAGAGTCCCTCTTACCAGGGGTGGCAGGGAGGCTCACAAGCCTATGGTTCCCAGAACCTCCTCTGAGCTGTGCTTTGGGATGGCACAAACCCTGGCAGACAGCACTGTGTATGTGGCCCTGTGGTGTTGCAGCATTACTGGCCAAGCTATGGGATATGTTGCACAGCTTGGGTTGGGAGAAGGTGTCTCCCCACCATCTTCATCAGCAAAAAGAAAAGATTTAATTGAGCTTCTCTGCCTGGACTTTTTTATTCCTGAATGTCCTTTCTACACCTTTGTCATCCAATCATCTCACAATTCCTACTGCTTCCTGCCTTTGAGTATTTACACAACATTCTTGCTGTCAGCATAAGCATCCATTCCGAAGTGCTCCTCTAGTTCTTATTTTGCCCTCCTAATTTCCTGTTTACAGTTGGCCCGAATTGCTTTATGGCCATTCGTGTTCTCTTTTGAGCATTGCCATTTTTAAGTGTTGGCTTCTGTTGACGTAAGAGCGCATTGGTTCTTCGCAGGTTATTCCTGTCTCCCGGTCTTTACAGGTGTACATCCCTGCTTTCTACCCCAAGACTCATCCACACACTGGCACTCAGGACCTCTACTTGCCCCCATGGTTTCTCACAAGAAACTAGAAGTATTCTGAAAAAGTCAGGATAGAGGTCTTGCTCTACAGTCTTGTTCTTAACAGCAGACCTTATCCTAAGCTTACCGTCCTACCCTTCCCTACCCTTTGGTGCCAGCATTCCTGCACACCTGGGGGCTCATTCTTGTACCCTTAAGTACCTTCCCTGGGCATCAACTTCACTGCCATGGTGCCCAGCAAGCAAGTGTCCATGCTGCCCTCTCTGCCACCACAAACCCAGCTGCTTGTTTTCAGTCATAAACCCACTGCCACCACCTTCTTCTTCCTGTTCTTGAGACTCCCTTGACCGATGGATTGCATTTGGTGCAAGAGGACAGTAATACGAGCTGGAAGCCAAATCTCATCAAAGACAGTAGAGTTTTCCTTCCACCAGTACACTGGTCTTCCTGGAAGAATTGCTAAAAAGCCTGACCAGACTAGAGGTGTGCAGGGGAGAGAAGAGAGAGCATCTTTATCCATCCTACAGTTAACAACCAAACAGCGCAGACCACCCATGGTCTTCCATATCCACGTGAAAAGAGCTGACTCTCTTCAAATAAAGGGCTCTGTGCAGGCTTTCTGGTTTGGATGGAAACGCAGTGGTGGTTCTCTCCACTGTGACATGTTCCTAACACGCACAGCTCAACAGCACGTGGGGCCTACCCCAGAGGAGGTTGTATTTCACTGACACAGTACATACAAAGTGCTGTTTGACTGACACTTTATAAAATACTTTTCCTGTGATCATTGCCCTTGACATCCTGCTATTGCAGAGGAGTCTTGGCAGGAGTTTTGGGGGTTTTTAAATGCAACTATAGATTTTACAGAAGTTTATCTGGCAAATAAAACAGGGAATAATAGTAAATGGGCTTCATAGTCAGACTGTGCAATGAAAAGATGTTCTTGCACTTTATAAATGTTTTAATAGTATGGAACATTTTATTTTCCTTTCTTTAAAGAATTCTGATTTCTCATCTGATAACAAAACAATGTTTGATCCTCTCTGTGCATTCATCACCATGGTACCAAAGTGCCTTACAGAGAAATAAGGCAGGTGGTTGGCAGTCTTTTCCTTGAGACTTTCAACAGAAGTGGCCCTTGAAGGATTTTGACAGCCTGCCTGTGTCAACCTGTTAGTATTATTAGTATTACATTGGCATATATGCATCAATGAAACAAACCCAAGGATTTCTGAGCTGCCTGGATGCCATTGGAACAGATGGCTGGGAATAGGAAAATAGCCCAGAAAGCATTTCTGCATACAGTAGTGCTGCTAGTTGAAACAAACCTGAAAGCGTTTGTTCACCCTGAAGACATTATCAGATGCTCTAGAGGATGGAACTATCACTGATAATGTGGCCAAGTTAGCGAAGCTCTAAATTCTTGGCAAATTCGGAGATAGGTTTCAAATGTCTTAGGCTGAGCTTGTTACTTACTGAAGAGACCAGCACGGATCTATCGCAGTCTCCACGAGACTGCCCATCGTCCTCAAGGGAACGGGTTCCTTTGGGCTGGCAGACAGGACACTCAGCAACGTGGGACAGTACACATCTACGTTCATGAAAGTCAATAACCACAGGCCAGAAATGGAGCCTCCAACAACACATAGGAAGGCTTTTAAATAAAAAATAACTTTTCTAGTTCTCATTCTCCTTTACCACACCTCCACACCCTCCACCCACACCCCCTGCCAGCTTTTCCAGTGGCTTCTGGGGTGCTGTGCAATCAGTACACAGAATTTATGTAACTCTTCCCATTCTGCTAATTCCAGTTGATGGCAGATACGTGTAACAACTGCATTCAAAGAGAGGATCCTGTAATTTATTTTCTGAAAGAAGAACACTTTCTTTCTGCTTTATGCTGATCTGGCTGAAGGTGGACCTTGAGCTTACAAGTATTTTTATTTATCATTGTCCTCCCCTTTCCAGCCTATAGCAGTTTCTTTCCTCCCAGAAGCCACAGTGCAGATAAAGTGCCACAAGATTAGATCCAATGACAGTTCAGTTTCCAGAAAAAGGTGGATACACTGCTATGGTGGAAACAACAATTAGTCAGAGGAGAAATATGCACATGTTCATCGGCAAGGTACCTTTTTCTAGTTAAGCAGCATTAATACAGATGCAGGCAGATGCAAGGGAGCAAATGCTGTGGATAAAGAAAATATCTGTCATGAAAATTACCCTTTCAAGTAAAAACATCAAATAATCAGATGTTTGGACAGCAGATTATACTACGCCCTCACCATTAACATGCATTAAAATGGTAGAAAACCATTTTTACCTGATCTGCTATGAAACATGGTGAGAAAAGAATTAGGAAAACAGAAAAGCATCACCTTAAATTTTCAGAGGATTCTTTGAAACCTTGACACCATGTCAGGCAGTGTGTGGTATATATTACAGATAGCTCAGTTGCATCTCACAAACGTCTTAAGGTTTCATTTTCCACATGTCATTTCACAACAGCTGGCATGTTGGATTTTTTCTTTTTTTCTCCCTTACTAATACAAAATCCTTGAGTGGGTTGGCTGTGAATTCCCATCTTTCTAAGCAGAAAGCGTCCAATTCTGCTCTTTTTTCCACATTGTGAAGAGCTAGACGTGAGACACAGTGGGGAACTGAGCTGAGAGAATTAATTTCTGTAGCTGATGGGGATCTGAGTTACCGTGAATCTGGGTGGTCCTGTGCAGAGATGAACATCAACAACATCCCTTCATTGAACGGTGCTTCTCCTTTTGTGAAAGGAAAGAAAACCCTAGATTCATGGACACAAAATGTACTCTGGATCTCAGGACACTGAGAATCAGGCATTTCCATTCTCCCCAAGCCTATCAACAAGGAGGGTGATCCAGGAGCTGGGCAGAAGAACAGTGGGAAAGTAGACAGGTTTCTAGCAGAATTCCTAACAAATTCCAGTGAAATAATGTAATCTACAGAAATTATTTCTATCTGAAAGAACAGAAAAATCTGATAAAAGCATGTCTGTCTCTGAGCACAGCTAGCTGGACTTGTTTATGGTCTAGCAGCTCTTAATTGTCTCCTGTCCCTGCAACTATCTTGCACATATCGGCATATCTCCTCCTTTTATTAATTTGTTCATAATTTTGTTGTTCTTGTTTTAGCTCTGTGGGCACTGTGCAAATGATGGAAATCAGATTGGGTATCCCAACCTTAGCTGAATAAAGACTTACAAAGGAAAAGTGAAGATAGTAAATTGGCTTTAGTGGGGACATACAAGCTTGGCACCACCTCAGGTAGAGCAACTGTAAAAACCAGCATTCCAGATCCCAAGGAAGAAGTTAACAAGTAGATTGACTGATCCAAAATACTAAGGAATGAAACCAATACTTGAAAATGATGGGATGGGGAGAAGGGAGCCTGCTCCAATGCCCAAACTAGGTTCACCTTGGCAAGTGCTAATCTTGTGAGTAGTAAACACAATCATATTTCTGAAGAAGAATTTTAAAAGATCGATGAACATCACAGAAATGTAAGCTTCTTGGTTACTTAGAAACAGAGCTCAGTGTTTCAGAGCCATTTCTTAAACATATCTTTGCTTTATGCCGGCCCTCCAACGCAGGTAACAGAAGAGTGATTCAGTCTATCTGACACAGAATATCAAGGTCTGTACTTAACCCCATTCCTTCCCACCTCCTTCATTTCCTTCTCTGAAGCAATGTATTTGTGAATCCTGTCTTGGATTCCAGCCAGGAATATCTGAAAATGCAGTCTCATATTGCCTAAATCCATAAAGAGGAAACTATTCAGACAACTGATGCACCTTCAGGGCAGAACATTAAATTGATCCTTTGGCAAGGAACACCATGTGTAACTTTACACAGCAATTCCCACAAATACTACTAAGATTATCAGCCAAAGCATAGATTATCTTGAGCTGTGGTTGTCTTTTAGGAGCAGCTATGAGAACAGTTTGTACTGTGTGCAGGTACTTGCCCAGCCCACCACCCCAAAATCTGTGCCTTGAGAAGAGCTGGTGACAATGCCTCATGGTGTATATCCAAGGTGACTGCCTTACTGGATCATGGCAAATCACCCAGTGGAAATGGCACCAGTGGGTAGTCAGAAGGGAATGGCTCGGATATTCTCCTGCCATAACTGACTGGAAGGAAAGTAGCTGTTGCTTCCTACGTCTCCCCTTATTTTCTTCTAAGCGTTGAAAGACCTCAGGGTAAGTTGTGCGGGGTCTTTCTGGGGCAGCCTGAGCCTTTATGTCCTTGCTGCATTTTCTCAGCTGAGGAAGTGGCCTCCAATGGAGCACTGTGTGTTCCAGCTCCCCCTTTTCAGTCCCTAGAGGTTTTCAGTAGCTTGCATCTCTGGGTCAGCACTATATGCAGCTGTGTGTACATGCAGAGTTGCATATGTGTTCACACACACATTCCAGGTCTGAGTTACAGTTTGAGCTACAGACCGAACCAAGCCATTTCCTGAGTTGCCTCCATCTTTCTGCAGAAAGTTACTGTTTCCTTACCATTCTGCTTGGAATTTAAATGCAGTGTATACAAGCTTTGAAAAGAGCATTTTCCGTAGTTTTTTAAAGAAGGTCTTAAAGTATTAGCATATTTTATTAGTCGCTTTTCCTGTGAACCCTTCTGGCTGCCACTATGCATGACTTCATAGAATGAGAGTTTTCCTCTCTGAGAAACATAAACAAGACTCTTCAGGTTTTTCAGCATAATATTTGTGACCCTCTATTCTAATACACATTTTTACCTCTCGGACCCTCTTTGGTAATTGATTACCTGTTAAGCCATAGAGTAGCCTTAATAAATTCACTCTGATGAAACATTGTTTGTGGTCAAGATGAGTTAAGTGTTTGTTTTAACTCTGGATGCAGGGTATGTTTTTGTATATGCTTGGTTATTTTTTACTTGTCTTTAAGTTATTTACCAGGCAACAGTGGCACACAATGTCATCATCCATATCAACATCTGCTGGTATTGAAACAGTCCTCCCAGCAGATGCCTCCAAACTGGTATATGGTGGCATAGCTGCAGTGAAATTCTTAAGACTCAATGATTTGAGAAGGAAGTTAGATAGGTTTCCTCAGTTCATGTGCATCTCTCTAGGGATGCATAAACCCCAAGAGATTTGGATCAAATTTAGTGTGGCAGCTGAAGTTCTCGTGATCAGGAATCTAGCTGGCACATTACAAAATCCTTCAATACAGGCTTTCAGTTTTGAGTGGGCTGGTGATATCTGCATTTTCAAATTCCTGCTAGCATTTGAAATCAGGAATAACATCGCTCTGAAATTCCACCTCCAGAGAGCTACCAGATTTCTCCACAAGTACAGCATGAAGGACGAGGATGCCTTTCCTATTCAGACTGATTCATCCTTCCTTAACACACGGCTCCAAAGGAGTTAAATCCTCAGTCTAGTAAAGATTGTGGTCTTGCCAGTCTTCTTTTTTTCTTTTTTTTTTTTTAAGGTGCCAGACATAAAAATAAAGAAGATGTATCAGCACACTTCCTTAGAAGCTGAGCTTCCTCATTAAGAATAAATGCAGGATATACAGTGTATTTCATGCTGAAATGCATTCCCTTCCAGAATGTCATGAATACAATTAGCCATTAGCAAGATCTCCACACACACAGGACTCAGATCAGGAAATAACAGAAACAGCCACATCCTGTTAAAATGTGGAGAGGGAGAAAACCACAAAACAAGAGCCAGCTGTTGTGTTAGTATTGTCCTGATACTGCTCCATGTTGGTCTCTAGTCAGGCTGCGAAGAGGCAAGGAGTGATCATGTTGTACGATGCCCAGTAGGAGCTACGATGCAGTGTGTTTGTGCTCTTTACCACTGTGCAGCGGTGATGGCTGATCCCGGAATGCTGCATTTCACCAGCTTAGCCCAGGATACCTATATGTCACTGCTTTTTAGGAGTACCTCAAACATCCATGAATTAGAATGATTTCAGTGACAGGAAATTCTTTCATCTTTTTGATGTCCAAGTACTCAAAATGCCAGTGACAAACCTGAGCATTCAAGCGCGAAAATTAATTTGAAAGTTCCCTACGTTTGGTGCTGCTTGGGGCCATCTCAGTGTACAGGAACCTGTTCTGATTTTTTTCTTTTGTGATTTCTTTTCCCCTGCAACTTTTTCCTTGTTGGGTGTGGGAAGGACTTCTGTTAGATTGGCAAGTGCAGCATGTACACGAGTACCTGATTCTACTCTCTGCATCTTTACACCTGGGGTGTTTAGAGAACTTGGCTGCTACCCAATTTAAGGTATTTTTCAGTCCTTGGGGTTAGCTTGGGGTTAGCACCTGAACCTGGTGCTTTGAGGAAAGTCTCTCTATGCACTTCTTACATTCTGTTGAGTGAATTGCAATGTTTTCCATTTTAATGTGTTATACAAATAATCATTGTATCTTCCAGCAGTACTTGCAGATATTTCTGACACCCTGGTGAGGAGACAGGTTCTATGGTGTCAGGGCTAAAATGAGCAGATACATGTTAGATTTGTGACTCTGGAGGTAGTGTCATACCTTGGACTGAGTATTGTAAAAGGAAAGATACAGGTTGTCCAGAACGTGATGTGAAGCATCCACTCTGCTTATTTCAGGTTCAAAGCGGATAGTTACAGAGGAGTTCCTGATATAAAAAGAAATATGTACAACTCTCCCTTCCTGAATGACAAAGAAACATCTCCCCACATAATTCAGGGCTTTTTTTTAAAATCAGTATTTAATTTTATTGTCTGTGTTTTAGTGCTACAGCTGGTTCTTATGGCTGAGGGTTTTTTCTTCTCCCACTGAGTCTTATTTCCTCAAAACTGGAACAAATCATGTAACTCTCTCCATGATCATGCTGCAATGATGTTGTCATATTTATTTTTATCTTCACTTGTACAAGCCATATTAAATAGTGGCTATTATAAGGTTTTTCAATTTAGACTTAATTGGCAATCTGAAGCCTACCATTTCTTTGCCTTTCATCATAATGACTTTAAAGTGTACTCTGCCTAAATTCTGGATCCAGTAAATCAGGAACAGAGGATAGCTCTAGGAAAAGAAAGAAGCCTAAGGAGGAAAGTAAAATATCTACATAGAACCTGCTTGAGATCCAGCCATGTTCCTATGTTGAGACAAGGATGGAAAGTTTGTTCCCCAGTAATAAATTGCAATGCTCTGTTCTAAAGAAAACCTCTGGTGGACAGATGAGCTGAAGTCATATTGTAAATGTCTGGAAGAGTTTGTGGCATGTATTGAGAATGGACACAGAAACGTTGCTGAGCAGGACCTTAAAGTAACCATATGTTCTCAATGTGTCTTTTCTTTCTGCTTTCCTTGGTGGATGGGATTATCTGTTTTCACATCCTAGTTACACTCGAGAGAGTATTTGTGCCAGCTGAGCCAGGAAGGCTGTACACAGGCTAGTAGTGCCATGACAATACTCACTAGAAAAAGCATCAAACAGGATACAAATTCCTCTCTGGAATACCTGTTTCTGAACTGGGCTTGAGCCTTTTTTCCCCCCAGAACTGCCCCTTCCTTGCTTTTCTGTCTCCTTCCAGAGCTGACTGCTGTATGTCCCATACTAGTTCCTACTTGGATCACAAGCCTTTGACTCTTGATTTTCATTCTGATGCTCCCTCCATAAAATTAAATGCAGAGCTCAAGGCCACTGTGTAAAGCAATCACGTTTGCATCTTGAACGGGCACATCTTCTTTAAATGTTCATGACGTTGTATAAACATGCATAGCACTAAAATTGCCTGCCTCTCCCCTACCTCCCAAGATCAATACATACCAGACCAGAGAAAGGTACAGTTTTTCTAAAATTTACAGTTATAACTGAAGTTTACTTCAATACCTTAGCTGTCCTGTTCTCTACTTGGTTTATTTAAATGATCCTAACATCAGCTCTATATATATATATAGTTTTATATATATGTAAAAACATATGTAATTTTTTTTATGTTTCACTGTATGACCTTAAGGCTCAGACCCTTATTTACAGACTCTTTTTTCACACTTTTTGGCAAGCGGGTTTTGCATTAGTTTGCTCAAAACCTGAAAGCAGCATCAAGGATTAGAGAAATCTAAAATTCATCATCTACAGCTCCTCAAGTGTGAATTTAATATGAGAGAAAGCTGACAGTATTATTGCTGCCAGCATACATGGCTCTGAAACCATTCAGCAGGGCCAGAATGAATTAGGTTTATATCTGAAAAGGATGGCTATTGACAAAAATGCAACAGCACATTTCTCAAGGGAAAATCAAACCCATTCTTTTCCAGGATTCACATACAGAGCTTTGGAAAGCATTTCTTTTACAAACAAAACCAGGCATATTTCTTCCTCTCTGTGCTGCACTCATCAACTCAGTATTCTAATAGATTTCACAAGAGGCACCAGTAAACCCACAGTTTGACCAGAGCAAATTATTTATAATAAATTCTTACAAACTAGATTAATTTAGTCTCATTCTTCTCAAAGTGACTGGTTTCCCTATGGGAGTGTTTCACCCATTGTTAACCATGAAAAAGCCACCTCTGAGGATGGCTTTGAGTGACCAGCTCCATCAGAGTCACATCCAGAGAGAGTTGTCCATCACACTGCTTCCTACTTCCTCCTATTGCTCTTGGAGTAGTTGCAGTAAAGTACTCGGGATTTTATTATCTGAACAATGGGATCAGTTATAATTAATGTGAAATTGTTTCCTGGCAGGATGATGCCACGTCTCGGGATGTGGGTAAACGGATCATGATGATGGTCTCTCCCTTTGGGTGAAGAAAACTTGGAAGAAGAGCTGAGGAAGCCACACATGCTTTTATTTCTTCAGTAAATTGTGGCAATTTAAAGCCAGGTAGCAGAGAGAGTAACAGATCTTAAACTAATAATATTGATTTTCCTTTCTGGAACACACAGCCCCTCTACAAAACATTGCACTGAGAAAAATATTAGACATCTGCTAAGCTGTGCTTAATGGAAGTATTCATGTTACTCTTAAACTGAATTAAACAGGGTGATATACAGCAAATACATAGGAAGAGTCATATGATTTACTAATTTTCACCATCACTACAGTTATGCTTGTAATCTTACATACTGAAATTGCAGAGCTTTAGCAGAGGCCCTAACATTGTCTCTTAAGCTTTTAGAAGTTACTCTTGTACGTTTCAGAGAGCATGTTTACATAATGAGTTTTTAGACAGATATATAGATATAGATTCCTGTCCGTACTTTTGAAGATAAAAGTATTTTTTGCATTTTAAAGAAACAGCATGAGAAAAAGTAGAATTTAATAAAAAAGGACCCAATCTCTTTCTCCATTTGAGGAAACATGGTCAGGATCTAATGAGCTGTAATATGGGGAAGGATAACTACTGATCAAAGCAGGTGTAAAATTACATGTCAGCCAGGGAACACAGTTTCAAGGACTTTGATATCTTTCATCTTCTTTTATCATCTCTGGATAAGCTGAGGAGTATCCAGAAGGGCACACTCTCAAGAGTCTACCCTCAGCCAGTTTGCTGATGACACAAACTGGGAAGAGTAGCTGACACACCAGAGGGTTGTGTTGCCATCCAGAGGGATCTCCGCAGGCTGAATGAAATGGGCTGATGGGAACATCGCTAAGTTCAACAAGGGGAAGTGTAAAGTCCTGCACCTGGGAAGAAGCCACCACAGGCACCAATATATGCTGGGGGGACACTTTGCAGAACAGGACCTGGGTCAAACACAAGCCAGCAGTGCATCCTTGCCCCTGGGGCTGATGCCTTGGGTTTTAACTTTTGTATTCTTTCGGGTTCTGTACTATTTAGTGTGTAGCTCTGAGGTTTCTGGTAGCCTGTTAATTTCTGCTCTCTCGTGCTAGTTAGACACAACAAAGCCTCTCCAGGCCTGCTTCTCAAGGACACTCGGACCGTCCTAGGCCCAAACTGTGTAAACCAAAGACTCTAAAGGGGGGGCAAGCCTGGGGAAATTGCATCATTGAACTGAAGCTTTAATTGGAGAATTGACCCTGATATGTAAATGAACCAAACCTATAAAAGTGTGAAGAACTCGTGACCTGTTGTCCATCTTGGGGTCCATCTTGGCAGTAGCGGCTGGCTCCCCAGGGTGTGCCTTTGAAGGCCTTTCAAATAAATACCTACCTTTATTTCTTTATTCTGTCTAGTCTCTGTTTCTAGGAGGACAGTTAAGGCATCAGGGCAGCTAATGGTATCCTGGGCTGCATCAGGAAAAGTGTTGCCAGCAGGTCCAGGGAAATGATCCTCCCCCTCTGCTTAGCACTGGGGAGAGCACACACCTTGTGTGCTCTGTCCAGGTCTGGGGATCCTCACTAAAAGAGGAGACTGGGAAGAATCTAATGAAGGGCCACAATTACGACAAAGGGACCGGACTACCTCTCTATAAGGAAAAGCTGAGAGAGCTGGGACTGTTCAGCCTGGAAAAGAGACGGTTCAGGGGGATTTATCAATGTGGTAAGTATCCAAAGGGAGGGTGCAAAGAGGACAGAGCCAGGCTCTCTTCAGTGGTGCCCAGTGAGAGAACCAGAGGTAATGGGCACATACTAAAGTACAGGAGATTCCCTCTGAACATCAAGAAACACTTTTGCACTGTGAAGGTCACCAAGCACTGGCACAGATTGTCCAGGGGGTTTGTAGAGTCTCCATCCTTGGAGACAGAGTCCTGGGCAACCAGCTCTGGGTGTCCCTTGCTTGAGCAGCGGGGATTTGACCAAATGACCTCCAGAGGACCCTTCCAACCTCAGCCATTCAGTGATTCTGTGAGAATCACAGGCCAGACTGATATAGTTAGGATTTCAAAACAGTCCCTTTGACTGTCTGAGCAAGTGAATTCTGCTTGAGGGCCCATTGAGGGAGGCAGAATGGGAGGGAGGAGAAGATCTACGACTGCAGGAACATCTGTGTGTTCTAGACACTAAATCACCTGGTTCTTGGAGTGACAATGAAAAGTGTAGGAACCTGTGAGAAGTCAAAATTACTGCCAGCAGCTCTAAAGGGAGACAAAAAGAACTTGGTAGAGCCTACCCACGAGGACTACTGAGAAATACTTTCTCATGTGGGTGGTTCCGTGAGATCAGATGCCACTTCTCTACACCTTCCCAAAACGGCACTGTTGGAATGCTTGAGTGATCTCCTGGGGCTCACTGCCTTCAGACTGGCCATTTATTCACTATATTGACTATGAAAGCATATTAAGGGAAGCAGCACGTGCCAGAGAAAAGAAAGACTTGTGGGTCATGCTGTAGAAGCAGCACCAGAGAAGGTGGCAGCAGCTCGTAGAATTTAAACACAAGATGAGGGAGACACAAGTTGGGATTTTTTTGATTAAAAAAACCCCAGTGTTTGCCCAGGCAAATCCTTCATGCTCATCTGAAACCATATTTAACAACAACAGATTTCAAAGGGTCAGTGGTACAGGGGTTTAAGGAAAAAGATCCTGCAAACATGAGAAGACCTTTTTCAGTGAGAAGATTAAGAGGAGAAAATGGATGACAAAAAAGAAGTTTTTTAATTTTGCTACAGATTTCCACTGCTCTGCACCTTGTTCTGCTCAGTTTGGGCTTAGATGCCTGATTTGAACTTCATTTCCATACTAATTTCCAGTTATCCTACAAGTGGGAGAAAACTTCCCCAGACTTATGAGTGCAGAGTACAAACCAAGCTTACCTCAGTCCTTGCTGCCTGTGTAAAATGCTGCCAGGTCAGAAGGGAGCTTTTATATCCAAGTCTTTCGATATAAATGTGTCAAATGGGAAGAACTCACCCTTGCACTTTGACATACCAAGATCTATAGTTCAATTAGGACAAAATTTGACAGTAGAACATTCTTCTAGCATTAATAACTGTTGTACCTTTGGTGTAACATGAGATGATATTACTAGTCATAACACGAAAGTTCCACAAGCCTTTCTCTAACTGGCAGAAGAGAATGCATGCCAGGTTTCGCAGCCCATGAATTTTGGGAGAGGAGTAAAGAGAACTGGAGAGGGCCTATGAACTGCCTTTGGCAATTACAAGATTAAATGGAGACACATGTCTTAGTTCTATATAGATTTTATCAGCGTACAGAATAGCCCATCAGACTGCATTTTCCACATTTTCACCAATTTTACACATCTTTTTGCAATTAACACATGGTTCAAAGACTGGAATAAAAAATCATTGATACTTTATGTTTATGTCATCTGGCATTCATCCATAATTTCTCCCTGAATTGTTCCATGTTGTCTGGGAACAGCATTTGACAACAGCAGTGTTCAAAGAGTTAGTCCTGCAGGAGCTGTGTAAAGCAGATTCTGCAAACTCTTACATGGATAGTCCTGGTTTAGTCAGATGATGATTAACAAGGAAAGCTGATCCAAAACAATTGGAGTAATGTAATGTCTTTTTAATTATTTCATGCTGCTAGGCCGAAATACATGAGTTTGTGGAACTCCGTGGTGTAATGCCTAAGAGTTGGGTGTCCATCCAACACCACAGGATCCTCAGCACTCCACCCAGCCATGTTACATGAGTGCAGGGAAACCTCTTCTTCCTATAAGGGACCCTTCCACAAAACTAGTGTCTAAGGATTAAGGAACAATGAAAGCTGCAATTTTTCTAAATGTCAGTAACATTGAGATTTTCAGTTTATATTAGCTTTACTACATACAGTAAAATTCTATACTGATACCAAAGTATCAGTATAGATACTGATTCTTTCAGTAATTCTATATTGATACCAAATCTTGATTTATAGTTTGTCTAATGAACTTAGGTTTCTTACAAATTATAGTGATACAGGTGATCTGGTATTCCTAAACCTGTTGAGTCATATTTTTTTTCTGTCAGCATTAAAAAAAAATCACAAAAATGAAGCCAAAGAGGACCATTCTTAGAAAAGCATCTACTCATTGAAATAGTGGCAAAATTTAGCTTTTAAAAAAGAAATAAAGATTATTTAAGCATTATTGAATATTGTTATAGCTATTATAACACCATAGTCCTACTAGCAGGAAAGAATTTCTGGAATGTAGAATTTTGATATTATGATGGTGATTTGTTAGCATTTTCGCTAAAAGTTATGGCAAATATAAACAGGACCAATCCTACATCTGCCACGTACTGTCAAAATTCAAGGTTTATGAAAGTACATTGAGTGATATCAGCCACTGGCAGAGGATCACTGATGTGAATGTCTGCCTCACATAGTCTGGCACAGCAGCAAAACACTGGGCTGAGGCTCGGCCCAAAGTCCATTGTACAGCTCTGCTGAAATTACTTGCAAGAAATGATAATGTGCAGCTGCACAGTCACTCTTTTGTACGCCAGCTTAGCATTGTGAAACAGGGCATTCCCAAGGGATGTACAGAAGTATCTGTGCAGTTGTGAGACACATTGCTTAGGTTTAATCTAGATGTACAATAAAGCCAGGGTATAAAATATGCAAAGAGATCCTCATAGATGTGGCAAACCTATGTTTTGTGAGAAAAAGCTATGGCTCTGCCTACACTGCAGGTACTGCGCTCTGAGCTGATGGAAGATTTCTAGCCATAGAGACTGTGCTGTCTCATGTGGCAAGCAGTGTTTACATCTCCTCACAAAGACTGGAGCCGATAATGTGGGGCAGGTATACAGGGTGAACTCCTCAGGACCAACCTGATTCCCTATCAGGATGAGCTATGGGTGATATCTTTGCTGTCCTGTATGTCTGGTTTCCTTTGCAAAGACCCAGGAGAGCAGGCAGGAAGGCAGATGCAGCACAAAACAGCAACACTTCGGTCTGAACAAACACTGGACCAAGAGCACAAGACAAGTGACACACAAGAGCAAGAAATGCAGAGTGAGACTGAAAAATTAGGGCTAATTTTAGCTGATAATAAGACATTTTCCATCAGGTGTGCGCTTAGGTTTCTTGAAAGGTTGAACAAAAACAACACAAAGGATGTTCTCTCCTCACCACTTTGGGGTAAGTAACAGTAATTCCAGTGCCTCTGCCTGAGGTAAGTCATGCCTCTATTACTCACTGTGTATGAGAAGGTTTAAATTACTTCAGGGAAAGTATTGCGCAGAAGGTTTAAAATTAACCAAAAAGAAATACTTTTTTACACACGACTGCACTGTAGATTTCAATAATGCTGCTTGGTGTCAGCTCAAAACTACAAGCAGGTTGATGAGAGCCTTGGAAAACCCATGAGTGCATTAGAAGCTGTCAGCTCCAGAAACCCGTAAACAGACCTTAAACAGCTCACGGAAATTGGGAAACTGCAACAGAGGCATATACAGGGACTTTGCATTAGTTTTTATTTGTCTTGTTTTTATGCTTAGAGTCAGAGCATTGAGCTAAGTGAGCCTCTAGGGGTGTCTGAGATGTATTTATTCACATCTGTGAGTACCAAAGCAGACATGGAAAATGGATGTTGAGAGGTTAACCACAGTTAGCTTCTTTCTTACCTGTATATTTTCAGCATGCTTTTTTCCTAGTTTGTTATTTAAAAAGGAGAATGGCACTTGCCTGAGAGGCATTTAGAATCTTTAGTCCTACTCTTACCAGGAAAGATTTCCCAGAGAGTGATTTGCAGTACCTTGCTGCAGAACGTCACTTGAATACTGCTGGACCTTCTTAGAAGCCATTCAAAACAAACACCCACACTGACTGTGCACCTCAGTAGTCTCTCAGTCTCTCTTGCCAATGTGGGCTGTGCCTGTTCTGTTCTAGACTCACCTACATCATGATTTCTAATTTGCTAAGATGAATGTC
Organism: Struthidea cinerea; assembly: GCA_013397865.1. Taxonomy (NCBI): domain Eukaryota; kingdom Metazoa; phylum Chordata; class Aves; order Passeriformes; family Corcoracidae; genus Struthidea; species Struthidea cinerea. Next base: position 813,867 of record VZTI01004412.1, read on the forward strand.
ATGACCGCCACCATCAAGAGCCTTTCTAAAGTAAAATAATACAATAGCAATTGCTTTTCCTTTGTCTGCAGCATCTGTTACCCATCACAGAATAAAAGTGGATTATTCTGATATAATCTGTTCTCAAACACACACACACACACACACACACACAAAATTACATTGTTTTTTACTCTCTGCATGTTATCCTCCAGGAAGTCTGATAGTTCCTTGTTCCATTACTTCTGTTTCCAGAAACAGAACCTTTGCTGATTGGTTGCATTTTCTTCTTGTCTTTTTAAAGCTCTCAGCGTTTACTCTTCCCATTGGATGAAATGTGATCTATTATCCATAAATTGTCAAAAGTGATTTTTAATAGCTCTGAAATTTCATCGGCCAGTTCAGGATGTGTCCTAGGACACAAAGGTGCCATCCTTGCCTCGGCACTGACCACTCCACTAACCAAGCTAATTAATAGTAGTAAGTCAATCAGCTGTCTGATGATGGAGGAGGTCCGTGGAGCCACGCTGAGGTCCGTTTATCCATAGACTGGGGCATATCAAACAGAGGGTACTTTGGAAATGCCACCATTGCACCTTCAACTTTCAAAACGTGCACTCTGCTGTTCTGATCATCTGTGCTCTGTGCAACATCTGTAGTTGTAAGTGATTCTTTCCATATGGTGAAAGTTCTGGAAATTGACAGGCTAATTTGTACAACCAGAATGTACTCAGATAAATAAGATTACACTAGGATCTTGGGGGCAAGGGGAATTGGCAATGCCATATGTGTTAATTTCTGTGCCAGATACAATGATTTTAATCCACTGCAATTGTATGTGCTTTGGCCAGGAAAATGATACTCTTGATATCTTATTCTCTCTGCTGCATTTCTGAACTTCTCAGACAATGAGAATGCTTGTCTGTACTTGAATAAAATCTCATCTATTGTGTTAGTCTCCATCCTTGCTTGCTTGATTACTTAACATGCCACAAAACCAGCTCTGGTAGTGTTTGCTCCTTACCAACATTTTCCAAAGAGGATAATGCCAATTTCAAAATTGGGGTGATTTTTGGTATAATTTTTTGGTGGAAGACAAGCATAGTTTTGTGTCTCTTAAATAATTTCCGTAAGGAAAGAAAAAAAACCAAGAAAGACAAGTCAGCTGGCTGCAAACAGTATTTGAGTTACAATAATGAATTGTGAAGGCACAAACTAGGGATTGTGAGACTGTTTGGACTGAGCATGTTAGATATAGGAGGACAATTCTTTGATTCCATCGAGTTCTCCCTGTAAGCCCCCTCCTGATAGCTGAGCAGATGTATGCAGATATTCAGCTATTAGGTTTGACAGGAAAGGGAATGCAAACTGACTACTGAACTCTACAAGTACTGAGCATAATATAATTTTGGACACTGTCAGTGTCCCTATTAAAAATCTGAAAATACTGTTGAAGTCAATGTAGGATTTGTGATTTATTTTCCATCACACAGGTGAAGAAGTCTTCACAAAGTCAGTTTTGACACTGAGTGTAAAAGCATCTGAAGTGAAGACTGTCAAAATGACTGAAACCCCCTGTAAATCACGGCTTTGGACACCTTTCTCTCCAGTTGGACACCTTCAGAAACTCCTCAGCTTGAAAGAATTATTTGTTCAACTTGTTTCCAAACCCTATTTCTTTTTTTCTGTGTAGCTGCAAATGCAATAAACTCAAGCAGAGTGAAATGAACTGGCATTTCAGATTAATGTCAACATCTGTGTGAAAATACTTCCCATCATTGGATAGCACTATTAGCTGTATCTAGTTTATTTGGATAGCTGCATTTGGTACTGCAGACTTCTCTTCATTGCAGCTGCAGGCTATTAACCTAGAACATGACCTCCTTTAGTTATTACTTAAGGCAGTAATAGTAGTGATACAGATTACAATGAACATCCCTTGAGAAAAAGTACAGTAATTAAACTCTATGTCACTAGAATTTTTCATGTCCTATAATGAAGCCAGTGTATTAATGAAAAATAAATAAATAAATATGGGGAAATAATGTGGAAACACTTAGCTAAACGAATCTAATTTTTTTGGATTGACTTCTCTCCTAAGTATCAAATTAAGATTAAAGATTAAAGGAGCAGTGCGTGGGGGCAATAAGAAGAGCAAATTCATACTAGAATGACTTAGGAAAGCAAATCTAATGCTTTAGGGCACAAGCTGAACACCCCTGCAACTAGGATTTGAACATAAATTCCAGGTAGGTTTGACCCAGTATGGAAACAGGCCATGTGAACTTTCTTTGAAAGATAGTTACAGACCATTGCCAGAGGCAGGACATTTCATCATTTAGACTCTTGATCTTTTCAGGCTTTTTGAAACCTATGTTCCTATGAACATCTGAAGTTACCACAGGCTTCTGTTCATTTACTTGCCTCGGAACCCCACAGAGATTTTTATGGTTCATTCATGTTTATGCAGAACGCAATATCAAATTTGTTTGATATTGAAGTTACTAGTAAATGTGTACGGGCATGAGAAGATAAAGTACACAAATAGGCAGAAAGATCAGTTAGTTGGACTGCTGAACTTTGTTCCCAGGATCTACAGCTTTAAAGTGCTAATTAAGGTTAGCTGGTAACTTCTTGTATGTGCATCAGCTGTGTAACATTGCAAATTGGGTATGCTTTGCAATGGAACATTTCTGATTAAAGATGGTAAAATTCCTATTCCCTGTGATTCAGAGGAACATGACCCAGACATAAAAAGATAAAAATCACTGAATATTACTTTTTACTTTGGACGAAATCATCTAACTCACCCCACTCTCTGCATGATTCATTGCAATATTATCAAGAGAGAGCTGGGAATGCGTATTATAAATAAAGGACAGACCAATTTCAAAAGAGGTGATGCTATCAGGAGAAGCATCTATGAGAAGAAAATAGATACAGGGATGAAATTCAAGGTAACATATTCAAGTATCTTTCTTCAGATTTTAATTAAACACCCAGGCTTATCTTTCAAGTAGTGCTATGCTTCCAGCACTTGGCTGAAAAGAGCTAGGAGACTCTGGGACATGTAGAATTTGAAAAGCTCACAGCCAGTCATGGAAACTTTTTGTAAAGGCTGCCCTATTTCACCTGAAGGCAGACACAGCTGTCCATGCATATTCATGCATTTTAATTCAATAAAAGGTAGCAGTTAGTTTATGGTATGCACAATTTAAGGATGCTCCCCTTCCTCTCTTGAGTGTAAAAGGCACGTCCTTACTGTAAATGATTAAAAAAGCCTTTTAGTTAATCCTAAGGCGTCCTACAGACTGATTGCTTTGTAAGCATCCCTCATCTACTACAGCAGGTGAAAAAAACCAAACAGCCATTTAAGGTATAATACTTCCATTCTGCGTCATGCCTCCATAAATATGTAACGCCGCCAAAGCAGCCCGTGGCAGCCTTTCAAACCAGTGAGAGAGGGTACCCATTTCTTTAGTGTATGCTGGCCAAAAGCCACTTTCTTTCCTGCAACGTGGAAACTTGGAAAAAGAACACTTTTCTAGTTAATTCAGCACCTCTCACATCACGACATGGTTTGCTACTTTCCAAATAGTTAGGATGGCTCCCTGAGAAGAGATGCCCTGCAGGGTCCTTTTACCCTTGGCAGCACAGCTCTTCAAGATGCCATGCTGCTATTTGTGGCTTCCTACCACAGCTGCACATCAAATATACAAAGCAGCAGCCAGGCACGCTTTAGCAGCAGGAATAAAATGTGAGGACTGGAAGAGAAGTTACTTGTTTTTTATTGTTCTTGTAAGAAATTAGTAATCAAATGTACAGAAGAAAGTAATTGCTTGCTGTTCTAAGCAATTGTTCCAGAAAGAAGAGTTTGTTACTGGGAGAACAGGGGTCAAGTTCACTAATTGTACATTCATGATTAGCAATAGGATTAATCTAGGAACACTTTGAGGTTGTATCCAGGAACTCTTCATCCAATTTAGCATTTCCCTTGTATCTGTTTCTCCACCATCACCACCCCAAATGACAGAGGGAGAAAAGAAACTGTGATGAAACAGAAGTGGGAGTGGTAATGCTTTAGTTCTTGACAAGTCTAGAGAAATAGTGAGAGGCTGAGATGCACTTAAATGCAGTCTGACTTTGCCCCATTCCTATTTCTGAGGTGATCAATTAAGATTTTATGTAATTGCATGCACATTTGGTGCCATTTTGAATGCCCTCAGGTATCCTGCTTGATCTCCAGACCTTCAGATGTTACCCTAGAAAGGCATGGAATTCCTACAGGTCCTATGGCACATCTGCAACCTCGGTGTGAATGCAACAATAGCTTGCACCCAGAGGACACAGATTTCAGACGAGCACACTTAAAGTTTTCACTGAGGTGTCTGCCACTGAAGCTGAAGCCACTCCCATCCCAGTGCCTCCACAATGTCCAGTATAACTCAGGCAAGTTATATTTTGCAGTTTTAGCAGTCGGGGACTGTTCGAACTGGTTGCAGGACAAAGCTGCAGTCTATCCTTTTCCTGCAGCTGTTCTTCAAAAGGGTTGCATGTCAATAGCACATGCCCTCATCTCTGCAGGAGATTTTATTCAGTTGAGTGCTCAGGTTCAAGTTTGCAGTAAGCTAACCCTAAGTGTGAAGCTACATCTGTTAATGAGAATACTCATCCCTTTTCCTCCTGTAGTGAACACAGTGTGCAGTGAAGGAAGCAGGTATCCCATGGACTTGTGCTCCACCCTTTGTGTACTTGGTGTCTTGGGATGTCACGTCAATGAAAGACGGTGACCCTTGCCACAGGCCAGCCCTGGGTTTTACTGCACTGTAGGCATTTCCGTGGTTCCCTTTTCTGTCTCTGCCCTGTCCGCCCTTGCTTGCAAAGTATCACAGAGACATAAATAAAGAATCTTTCCTAAAAACTATCCTGCACTTTGCATAAGCCTACTCAAAACCCACCTCCAGGAATCACCTCCTAGCAAGGTACAGAAAATCCTACATATCCTTTACTATAGATTTCAGACCTTGATTAAATACTCACGAGTTCCCACCAACCATTTTCTTTTCCTTTCCCACAACAGATAATATGGTCCTGCATTACCTCGCATTTTTGCAAGGGTCTTCAGAGGAAGAAAATGAACCAAAAAATCCCTAAAATAGCAGACTTAGCCAACATCTCAGTCATCTGGCAGGAATCTGGGATCAGTGAGAATGGAGTATTTACTTTTTCCCCCTTTAAGAAGCACAAAAGATGTCACTTCTGGTTTGTATAACTTTCCCAAACCAGTCTTTCTGAAACAAGATTATTTAATTAGCAAATACAGTGGATTTTGTACGAACTAGAAGACCCTCTTCAGTGATGTAACACCTTCCTAATCTAATCCAGTGTGGTCTGTAGTGACTTTTATATATTTTCCTACAAATTTATCACAAGAAGAATTTTGGCTCCCAATACACATGGGCAATCCTACGAGATAGTATTTTCTTTTTTTTTAAATTCTTTTTTGGGAGGGGTGATGTAGAAAGGTAAAGAGGATAAGACATTATTTCACAGAAAAGCACACTCAAGATGCAGCCTTGAAATTATAAAGTCTATCTCCAGCTCTTCTTTTGAATCACACTAATGCTTTGGAACTTCTAGAAAGAAAAGTCTCATATCTGCAGGAGCTGGTCTCTGTTTTTAGGAGCTAAGTAACAGATAACTGGCAACTTCCACAGGTCACTTCTGGCAGAGCTGCAAAACTCTCAGTCCAACCAGAGGAAAACCTGGCAGCTTGCATTTCTTCTGCCACAGTTTCTCAGAAAACACTTACTAGATTAGGTAATTCTGTAAGTTACGCTGATTCATCTTAGCTGTGACACGTTTTGTGGCTGAGACCACACAGGCTGCAACAACTGCTGCTGCATCAAGGGTGGAGGATTTGGTCTTTTGTTCAAGTAACAGGGGCTTGTATTTTTAATTTTTAGTTGAGACTGATCCCTTGAAGACAAAACAGTCAAGGCCTGCCCATGGTGTGAGAAATAACCAGAGCAATGCTTCTTCAGCCAGGAATGAACATCTCAGATCTGGGTGGATGTCCTTTTCCTTTCACCACATAAACAGTATATCAGCAAAATACCTACTTAGTTGCCCTTTGTGGTTTGGTTAATCAAGAAAAACTTTCATTCTCACTTAATGGGTATCTGACTTGAGTTTTGACATCATGGTATGACAAGCCAGTTCCCACCATCACAAAGTCTCTGTTGTGAAATTCTCACCCTGCCTTGTGCGTACTGAGGAGCTGACCACACCAGGGGTCAGCTCCTGGTGGGATCCCCCAGAAGGTGTTTCCATAGAAGAAGCTGCATTTCACTGCCTTGCTACAAACATTGAACAGTTTGCAGCTTTTTAATTTGTCAGACATATACTGGAGGCATACAGAATGGACTAAAGGACAACTGTAAGGATTTGGGAAGCTGTTACATTATTTTTGATGCCTCACCACTACTTCTCAAGGTTTGATGTTGCCAGAATGACTGCATATTACAGTCATTCTGATGCTTATAGACAAGAAAATCCAGGGGAAAATGCCTGGAAAAAAGGTTATTTTTCCTTTTTTGTAAACAAATAAAAAAGAATCCATACAGCTGATACTAAACTAAATTCACTGTGGTCTTGTACAGTAGCTTTTGCTCATATAACATCTAATGGAAAAGCTAATTGACATTCTGTCATTTCTGTTTCAATGAACTGTACTCACTGATGCCGCCCTCTAGAATTCGTGACAGCTGATCTACTTCCAAAATAAACCAAGGAACTAAATTTATTTGCAAACAAAGATTACCTCATTCTGGAATCCATGCTAAGCCTTTTTTCTGTCCTCATCAACTGGTGCAAGAGAAAATGTTAAGAAAATACTTTCAAACAGTTAAAGATCAAAAGGGAGACTATATTTCACAGGAAGAACACAGTTGAGAAAAATTAATCATAGGTAGTTTCAAGTGTTTTAAAAATAAATCAGCATCTTTGATAAAAACCAGCATACTGGCAATTAAGACAGGAATTCCAGCAGAAAAACATAGTAATTATGGAGAGTATAATAGCATTTCAAGAAGAAAAATAATTACAATAAAAAATCAGAACTTTTATATCATCATCCAGGTAAGCATATGAAAGCATGCTGAAATAATTAGTGAAGGAAAGGAAAAGAATGCCAACCACCATTTCTCGGACAATGCAAACAAAAAGCCCTAGAGAGATCTGTCAGGGCACCACAGACTCCTGTTCCAAGAGTGCTGAGAGGTCCCCAAGTGGATGATGGTGGGATCTGGCAGCCTGGGCATCCCTGGGGCACTGGGGCAGCCACAGCCCTGGAGTGAGGCCAGCACTGGCCAGGCATGGTGGAAGCTGTGGCTCAGGTCAGGGCCAAACAGCAGAGGCTCAAAAGCAGCTCCCACAAGCAGGGGCTGTGGCTTCCCCAGCATCCCCAGCCCCAGAAGGAAGGGAATGTTTTCGTATTTCCAAAAATTTCCATATTTCCTCCATGACGGGGAAATGCACTCAGAGCCCCAACATGTATGGGAAATCCCTGTGGAAGTTCGAGAAACATCTCAGTCTTCTGCTGAGACTGGACATTTCTGCCTATGTAGGGATGTATCAGTGTTGAGCAATACTGGGTTGGATAGGAAACGAGGTATGCATTTCCAAAAATGCAAAAGAGCAGTGTGAAAATAAAGATTTTCATTGGACAGGTGGTTTCTGCCTGCATGAGATTTGAATTGGTTGACATAACTGTAAAAGCTTCCACCGCAGGATGAGTGCGTGTGTTCATAGCAAAAATCGGGCGCGCTCAGTGAACCAGCAAATACTCCACTGCCACTAGCATGGCTATTAACCATCTGCAGGGATCTTTTAGTGTTATAAAGCTGGACATGGAAATGTGACAAACAGCCTGATTACTCAGGAGTGCGTTTTATGTTGCATTAAACATGCAAAATGTATTTAAAATTAAACATCTGCTTACAGCCAAAATGCTTTAATTTTGTTTACAGGTGATCTCTACCAATCTGAGTTTTATTGTGAAAGGGGCATATACACGGTATTCAGCAAACAGAATGATGTGCCTGTATTATTATTTTAGTAGATTTAAGTTTCTACTATCTCATTAGTATTTTGTTTGGAATGTAATACACTGGCAATTACTTCCTTCGCTCCCCTATTAATATTTTAGAACTATATCATCTTGATTTCCTCAGAGGTACAGGAAGGAGCAAAAAGGAAGAAACTCATCACTGAGCTGTTTTGTTCCTCTGTTTATGGTATGGGTCAATGTATTATGGAAACTTTTTGAGAAAAAAAAAAGAAGAGCAGTGTTCGGCTTTTCAATGTGCAGTAACACAGTGCTTCCATTCCTATAATGCCCCGAGCAGTTTGTTACCTGTACACCTTATTCCTGTGCAACCTCTTCTGTAAATAAAGATTTGCATAAAGTGTTTATCTTGATCTATAATTAAAAAAACCAAAGCAACCAACCAAACAAAAAAAAACTATTCTGTCTTCTCCCTGAACATTTCTCCTTCATTCATTCAAACACCTTCCTAATTTTTTTTTTTTATTCCTGGATGTTCTACCTACAGCTGATTCTCCTCAGGTAAAAAAAAATTGGTATGAGTTTCCATTGTTTTATTTGGAGGAAAATATTGCACAGTGCTGAGCTGGCCTAGTGGAGAAAAGAATGTACCTGGAGCAGAACAGAGGAAAATAGAGGAGCAACAAGTTCCGTTCCCTCAGGGGTTGTACTTCTGCCTTTTCCACTGCCTGCTGAAAATGCAATTCATTTCACTGTCCCACAGTCTTATTACTTTGGTGTTATTTTTATCCGTATCACTGTTCCTTATTATTTGTCTTGTTATAATGCCGAGGTACGTCTGCCAAGATCAAGACTGTACAAATATGGCCTGAATCTGCCAGTAAAATGTCACATATTATAATGGAAGAGGTAGGAACAAGGACACAGAATGCGAACATTATCATTTCAGTTTTATGTAGAGAATAAGCCAAACTAAGGGAGATGTTCTCGCATCTGGGAGTCTAGTGCCAGTTTGAATGTCCCACTGTTCCCAAAAGAGATGGCAGATGTGACAGCCACAGTCCTCTGGAGGCTGTTGGACATACATCTGGGAGTGTAAAGAGCTGCCTGCGTTTAGGCAACCTCTGTTCAGCCCACTTGAGGTCACTTGCTCAAGGTTGTTCAAGAAGTGCATAGCAAAGCTGTACTTCAACATAAATCCCACAAGCTCCAGTTCACTGTCTTAATCACAAATTAATTCTTCCTGGTTTCAGCTTCTCTTTTTTTCTTTCTCCCAACCACCTACACTACTGCTGTTATGAAGCGAATTATCCTTTCTTGCTTTAAATTTTTCTTCTTTCTGTTTCGATCTTTGATTTTGGCTCCAGTCCTCCTCTCTCACTCAGCAGAAGGCTGAACGCTGCTTTGGTTGGAGGCTGTGTTACAGAATGTTCTCCACCCCTTCTGCTCTTTTGTTGGCATCTCCTCCCACCCCCAGCATGCCGAACAATTCCAATGCTCTCTGAAGCGCAGGGATCGATAGCCTTTGCAATCCTGTTTTAGCCAGTGTGCCAGTAGCTGCTGGTAGACAGGCAAACAGGTGATGTATTGAAAAACTCATGTCTGTGAAATACCCACTCACAATCAGCTCTCCAAGTTAATTACATATGTGTGAAAAAAAAAAGCTTCTGATTCACGTCAGATGTGTTTCCTTTTAAGAGTCATGTTATACATTTATTTTGGGCAAGATTTGGTAGAAAAGACTGACCTTCTTGAAGCACTCTATTATTCTCTATAGTCACATCTTTCTTTCTTTTACTGTCACTAAGAAGTCATTCCATTTCTGTGTTGACATTTTTATCCTCTTTTTATAGCCTTTCCAAAAGCCATGTCACTTACTGAACTTTGCTGACAAACAAAAGGAAGAGAAAGAAAAACGGCATAAACTTCCACATACAGCAAATGGCAAGGGCATGCTGTATTACTCAGATATGGTTGAGTAACTTTTTAGCATTCATTTCTCACTCCTTTAGTTCCACTATCTCTTCCTTCTGGTTTTGCTTTAGTTCTCTTCTACCCAGTATTTTTGACTCATCTGTTTGTTCTGACATTTCCTTTTTTTTTTCCTGTCTTTTTTTTGTGATTACCTCTTCTTTCCTTAGAATTAATCTATTTGATTAGTTCAGTCTTCACTTTTGTTGAGCCTCTCTGGCTACCCCTTCAGGTATTACATTGCTATGAAAAAATCATTTGTAGAGAATTTCCTAACTCCACAGCATCTGCTCTTCATCAAAACGTCTCTGTCAATGTGCCATTTTTTGCTTTACATTATCAAATCTGGACAAATCCATGTTATTTACCTACTTAACTACCACCTTGTGAACAAATCTAATTTTAGGGTTGGAGCATCTTGTTCTAATGCCAAGCTAAATGGCCACCACTGGCTTAGCTAAGGTAGAGCTGCCAGAAAAATAGATTTCATGAGAATGGGAATTAGTGGCTGATGAGAAAAGTTATAATGATACTTCTTATTCCACTATAAGAAGTCAACCTCCAAATATACATTTTTTTAGCGCAATACTGAAAATAGCATTGGCGTTCTTTGTCCTTAATTATCTGTTGCATCCACAATAGACACAGACTCTAGGGGGACTGAAATGGCTTCAACAGCACCTTGCCCCAATTGGTTTGAATGTCACTCTCCTGCAATATGGGTCTGATGCTTTTCTGCCAACAGCATATTGCTGAGCTGGTCTCCAGCCAGGCTGAAAGGTCGGACCAGGTGTTTGGAATATACTCTGCAAGCCTCTCCGGAGAGCTTGAGAGCCACGCAGTGCTGTGAGATCACGGGCTGAGGAGTGCTGCTTTGGTTCTGTGTACTGCTTCGGTCTTCTGATAAAATGTGCACACCAAGAAAGCCACTACTATCACAACACAGCCAGTGAAGGCACTGGCTGAGCTCATTAGGTACTCCCTCATCTTGAGACTGCATATAAGCAGCCAATGAGGAAGACGTGTGATTTCATCACACTTTGGATCTAAATGTGGCTATGGAAAAGCATATGGCTTCGCAATTGTTTTTGGGTTTTTTTAGATTTTATTTCTTTCTCCTTCCCTGCACAGACAGTTGCTGTCATCTTCACGAGATCAAATGCGCATTGGTGTCATACTTCATGCTGAAATTCACACCTACTTTCTTTCAGCAGCCCCAGCCAGACTTTAAAGATTTTCTAACTGCTGAGGATTTTTTTTTTACAAGATATTTGATCATGATGCTTTTAGCAGATTTAATTTTGAAAATGAGGTGATGTAATGAATTAAAGAAAAAAAAAAAAAAAAAAAGGCCAGCCACAGAAGACTGGGAGAGTTACTATTTCACACCCAAAGAACAACTGTTGAATATTCGTTCTGCAACCTCCTGCAGCCAAAATCCCGATAAAGTAGAAAGATCTGTAGGCGTCCCCTGAAGGGCCGCGTCCTCCGGCGCTGGGGGGCCGTGGGTGAGGAGCCCCCTGAGCGCGGAGCGCCGGGAGCAGGGCCAGGAGGTGGCCCCGAAGGGAAGGCCGTGCCCGTGGGGCGGGACAGGGGCCGCAGCCGCCGGGATGCGGGGGAAGCCGGTGCTGAGGGCAGGAGCGCCGGGTGGCGGGCGGGAGAGCCGGCAGGGATTTTCGTCCCGGAAAGAGGCAGGGGATTCGCCCGGCCGAGCAGGCGCAAGGGCGCTGGCGAGGGCGGCGGCTTTCCCGGAGCGGGGCAGTGACCGCGGCGGTGCGGGGGCGGCGGTGGCCGTGCCCGGTGCCGGACCCGCGCCTCCCTCCCTCTCCCCCCCCGTCCGTCCCTCCCT
>VZTI01004412.1:826067-864940 GCA_013397865.1 Struthidea cinerea
TGTGCAGCAGCAGCGAGAGCGGCAGCGGCGGCCACGCCGGCGGGGCCGGCCCCATCTGCAAGATCTGCTTCCAGGGCCCCGAGCAGGTGAGGAGAGGCGCCGGGGGCGGGCGGGCCGGCACCCCGCACACCTTCCGCACCCTCCCGCTCCCGGGGCCGAGCCCTGTCCCTGGTGCTGATCTCGGAGTCGCTTCCCGGCAGGAATCGCTCTCCCCGGCGGCGGCGGCGGCTGTGCGAGCCCCGGCTGCCGCTGTGCGAGGTGGATGTGGCAAACGCTTGGGGCAAACCTGAGCCGGCGCAGAGCTTTGGGAGAATTCAGGGGTTTTGCTGTGTCTGGCTTGCACGCTGGGTGTCCTCTGGCCCTCGCGCTCCCTGGTTCACCTCTGAGGGACTCTACGAATTTCTCAGGTTTCTGTTGGACTTCAAAATGAGAGTGTTAGCTTACAGGTAATGCTGAGAAGACCTCCAAGTATCATCTGTCGTGACATTACTGGGCACAATATCAGCAATGGATCTGTAACTAGCATTTTACAGCTTGTCTTGGAGTTGGAAAGAAGAGAATAGCTGATTTATATAATACCGAAGCTACTGGGGGAAGCGCTTAGTTATATTATTTAAGGTCCTGCCTGACAGCTGGCTAGCTGGACAGCACAGAGCAGTTCTCCAAGAGCAAGGTTCTCTTGGAATTGTGACGTCACACATTTCTTTCCAAGTGATGACTGCAAATAGCTGTTGGAGAAATTTATCCAATCACTTTTGGTATCTTTTGAGGTATTTGAAAGAGCTAATGGTACTGTTGTTAATGCATGGTAATATTTCCGTTGTTTCGCATAGGTACATGCACATGTGTAGACAGCTTTCTGGCTTTTCTCAGTAGAAGCAGCTGGATATTTTTAAGACAGTTACATTTTTGAGTATTTCATAGCCAAAAATACATGCTTTTTCACATACTGAAATTGAGACCAGGTCATTGTTACAGACCCCTAAATATTTCGGTATTGAGTGTACATGTACACGAAAGGTTCCTTTAAAGTTGATGTTTCTGTATTGCCTTTCCAGGGTGAATTGTTAAATCCTTGCCGCTGCGATGGCTCAGTACGATACACGCATCAGCTTTGCCTGTTAAAGTGGATAAGTGAAAGAGGGTCATGGACCTGTGAACTCTGCTGTTACAGATACCATGTTATAGCCATTAAAATGAAAAAGCCTTGCCAGGTAATTTGTTCTTTTAAAAAAAAGTATGTGTTTTCAGTCATTCTTTAAAACAAAATGATTCTTACTTTTACTTCCAAGGTTTTTGGAAAATATAGCAGAAGATCCTATATACCTCACCAGCTAGCACTTGTACCCACTTGAAGTTGGTTTTTAAGACCAGTTACTTATTAAAATGTGTAGTGATTTGGTTCTGTTATGTTCTTCTAGTATTTGGCTTGCTGTAGAAATGGTCTTTAGAGGTTGGTAAATTCCATAAGTAGTTAAATCATGCTGAGATGTGACAGAAAACTTGGATCTCCCAGATCCACTTTCTAAACTTTAAACATGTCTTTATTGTTTGTTAAAGACTCACTCAAAGGTTGATTTTGTTCATTCTTCAAGCTTAGGGTCCAGAGGGGAGAGGCGAAGAAAGCTTCTGTTATCTGTGTATTCATCTGCTGTAAAAAAGTAAAAGGAGGTGACTTTTCAGTCTTGGCACAATTCAGAGTAATAGAACTTTACTAGAGTAAAGTTCTGTCCACCTGTAGCTGTTTCAGAAGCTGAAATGTGCAGTAACATTTTACACAGCTCCGTTTCAGCAGCATCAGAACATGCAGCTGGAAGTTAGAGCATTGTAGTGGTAGCATGTTCAGGGAGAGGCGGGGGAGAAGCTCAAAGCTCCAGCAGATATCTTAGGGAAGCCTTAATACCACTTTGCATGTCAGAATTCTTTAGAGGCTTTAAATTCCATCCTGGAAATTGTATTTTATAACATCTGAGGAACACATTTAGTAAGATAATTGTATCTTTTTTTAGTTTTGATCCTAAGAGCTCAGAGATGATGAAGCTCTCAAAGGCCAGAGCACTCGGGTCATTCTTCTGTGCCTGCATTTGATTGGAGTTTTATAGAAAAGACATGGTTGGATGGTAATGGCAGTTGTGTGAACGTGATAAGCATTCCTTGGATACAGGATATCTGGAGTATTTGCTTATGGCTGTTCAGATTAGGGGCAAGTACTTTCAGAGCCAGTGGACTTCAATTTTTTTCCTTTATAAATCCTCAAAGGAAAGTTTTTGGTAAACTTTCCTGGATAGAATCTTTATGATGTAAAAAAGTAAAGGATTTGCAAACCACTCCAGAAAATGAAGGTGGTAGATTCTGTTTCTACAGAGACGTGGTTTGGCATGGGGTTTGATCCTTTTGGCTTTTTTTAACCTTTTAAAAGTCTTTATTTCTTGCATATCCACAGCAATCTCATCCTTTTCCTAGCAAAGATTGTGATAGCAATAGTTTGCAGTTATAGTATCTGAAAATAGTTGTTAGGCAGCAAAGACATGACACAGTTGTCTGCAGAGAGGCATCCAGTACTATTTGAGATGTCCTAAGGTAGCCAAAATATGTACACAGAATAGCAGATATGACAGAACTTCTGAAGGACTCTGGAACTGCAGCTGGAGGCCAAGTGGATATTAAAGGTCATCTGAAATATCATTAGATATCTATGTGTGGACAGCAGAATCAAGCCCAATTCTGAAGAACAACTATTCCGTTTCTGTGGAAAAGATAAGCAAAGAAGAGTCATAGCAAAGAAGAGTAGGCATAGTAGGCAACAAAGTTTGGCCAAGCTTACAAGGGAAGTTGAAAGAAACTGAAGAGACAAAATTTAAATGCCATTCACTGCATGAGTTGTCACCTTTTTTTTCTTTTTTCTGGGGGGAGGAGGGAAAGAAACCAGATTCATGTTTCTCGTTCAATAGCTAAATACTTGATTTTATCTTAACCCTGTCTTTCATTTTTTAGGTAAGTCATTTAAGTCTGTCCTTTCTTATTCTTGACAAAATAGCACACAAAAAGATTTCATGGAATTGCAACTCAAATAATAAGTTAGACATGCAATCCTGAGGTCAAATTCCTGACACCGAAAAGATGACCCATCTCTTAGAAGGAACACAGTAGTACCTTTCTCAGTCTCCTACACAGAATATTCCTCTTGTAGTTACAGAATCTAAAAGGAAGTCTCAAAACTGCAGTGGTCTGTGTAATTTTATAAGAGGAATCAGTCTTAAAATGTTCTCCCTCTTCCCCCATATTCTTGACTGTAATAGTATTGGCCGTTTTTAACAGCTGTCTTGGCTTAAACTTTTGGACAGGGTCTGAGTCATTTTCTACACTACACAAAAGCTCATTTTAAGGTAACTTTCTGGTTAAAGCTAAAGTGCTAAAGTTTTGCACCCTTGGCAAAAAGCTAAGGGTGAGACCGTTTCAATACAGAAGGAATTTAAAGCATCTTCAGCTGAAGTAGTGAATGTACTTAAAAGTTTCCAGAAAAAGGAGGACTTCTTGCATTATGTTAGATACAATATTTGGACAAGAGTAGTTTACTCTCTCAACAACCAGTAGTCTGCCTCAGTCCATCTTCCCAGAATTGTCTCTACCAATCTTTTACTTATTAGAACTTTGTAGGCAGCGTCATAGGAGAGAAAACTGGTGCTATTAACAAAACTGTCTTTTTCTCAGGTGAGTGCAGATTTACACCAGGTCTATGCAAACTTCGTCTATTTACACTCAGGTCTATGCAGATTTACACCAGCTTTTCAGGTTTGCTTTCACCTCATGTATATAAGGAATGTAAAAATGTGTGGAGACTTAAAAAGTAAGAGATTTTTCTATGTTTTCATTCAGAACGTTGGAATAGATGTGGATATTGCCTTTAATATCTAACACGTTCTGTGGTTTCTTTTGCTTCATGGAAGGCAAAGTAATCCACAAGGAGTGCCTCTTTTTGGGCAGTGCATTCAAGAAACAAAATATTTCTATTCCAATATAAATTTTTTCCAGTGTCACTGTTCCAGTTCCATTTTCAGCTGCTACTACATAATTTACTTTTAAGACTCCAACCCTGGAAATGCATAGATTTTATTATAGGAGTAAACCTTAAAACATTTAAAAAACCCCAAATTAACCCATGGACTAACAGTGGAAGATGAGCATACAAACAAGTTGATGGTGTTTGATATGATGTATAACAGAGAAATACAGATTTGGAATTTTTTAGTATCTTTCTTAGGATCATATCAGAAAGACGTATTTAACTTTGCACTAGTCCATTAATGAAAGCACGTGTTCATACTGCTGGACTTGCTCCTTTTGGCAGGGTGGAATTTAATCCAATAATAGGCAGGGCTATGTTAACAACTAGAAACTTCCCTCCCTCCCTCCCCCTCAAACTATAAAGAGAGGAGCTGGAACAAATACTGCTCTGGGCAGGGAGTTTTGGAAGGGCTTTTTGAAAAGAAATAAAAAGAAGAGAGAAACTTCAAATGTATGACTTGGAAATTAAATCCACTTAGAATTAAATTTTAGATTAACAAAGAGAAAGAAAGCGCAAAAAGAAGTATTTTTTATTAGTTTGTTAAGCTTATAATTTGTACAGATTTCCTTCCTAGAGGAAATACATTCCTAAAAGAAATATAAACACATTGTTTTGTTTTTATTGGTGTTAACTTGTCAGGAGATTAGTTCACTAGACTTGCACTTAAGTATGAATGTGTATTGAAGAAAGTCAGTGCTCTTGTAAGATTCAGAAATAATGTTTAAAAGTGGAATAGAATCATGCAAAGGTTGAGAATATATACTTTGGTGCTAAAACCTGTAATTTCTATAAGTGAGTAGTAAAGATACTTAGAGAGTAGCCTTTTCTGGACTGTTACTAGTAGTAGTCTGTCATAAAATCGTGTTGCATTAGATGTTTAATAAATCCTGTTCATTAAAACATTATATTCTGGTACTTTGGTGGAATGGACCTATTCCGAAAGTGATATAGTAGATGGATGTGCTAATTTAAAACCTAATTGTGTGGCAATTCAACACCTTTTCTGACATCAGAAAAATCACAAAACTTGTTTTTAAAAGTTAGTGCTTACTTGTTAGGCCTGATTTCTTAAAATAGAAAAAAAATTAAGGTGGTCCTTTTCAAAAGGTAAGGTTTCACTTTTCCAAATTTTGCTAACGCGTGTAATCCTCGCTCATTTGAGTAAGCTCACTGGCATCAACTAGATAAGCATGAGCAGAACTCTGTAGCAGACTGCAGGTATGTGAAGGCATGTTACATTAAAAAGTGTGAAAGTCAAGTTCTTCAGATGCTTCAGTTTGGAGGCCAGTGTCCAGAAAAAATTGTGTAGTAAATGTTTAGTAAAAGTTTTTGCTAATGACTGTGCTCAGCTGGATGGCAGCATGGAGTTCTTCTAGGCATAACTAAGAAGGGGAAAGGGACAGGGCTGAAATCTCCAATTATGCATTCTAAACTGCACAATGTACTAAGAACAATTGATGTCACTCCCTGTACTGAAGATCCAGAAGGATACATTGTGCTATTCCATGTCAGTGGACGAAAAGAAACAAAAGGATTGTTTCAATACTGGACAACTTACAAAGAAGCTTGAAGAAGAGATAAGGGACAAATCTATGGTACACTAGCCTTGGTACTGAGACTCCTGGTACACTAGCCATTTCTAACTATAACTGAGTTTTTGGCATCTCAAATGGGATATGTTTTAAGAGGCCTCTTGAAAAGAGAATAATGAAGCTTTGCAGGAACCTTTGAATGTGAAGGCACTATGTAAGGGCTGTTGGAAAGTAAAATACCCAGCTGAGATAGGTATCATGAACTGAATGGAAATGAGATTCAATGCCTGAGTAATCATTAGAAAGTAATTAATATGTCAAAAAATGCCTAGAAGGACTTTAAAAAATCAAATCAAGTCTTTTTAATTTCATGTGATGGAGAAGAGAGTCCATCATAGTGCAGAAAGAAGGCCAGTAACATGGTCAAAGTAGTGGACTAAAAGGAATTGTATTTGAAGCAGTTTTATACTTGCTGAGAAAATTATTTTCATCATGAGCTTAAAAGATGTGTTACAGTAATTGAGACTTCAGATAAAAGTGATGATGAGTAATTAATTTTTTATGTTTGAATAGTCTTAGATATGCTACATAGAAAGCACATGCAATTCTAGAAATACTGAGAACAGGAGGATCCAAATATATATTTAAATTTAAGATAATTCCTGGGTTACAGAACGAATTCATGTATTGGGGGGATGAATCTATACTGCTTGAGGAAGGCTGGAACATGAAAATCCTAGAGATTTTAATGAACATAATAGAATGGTAAGAACCGCACAAAAAGTGGTAGAAACAGACTAATTCTTTAGTTTTGACAGGAGAGAGAAATCTGAAACAGAAAACAAGATGTCAGTCATTAGCATAGATATAGTAGCTGTACTTCTCTCACTCATTTTTTTGTAAGCATCTGCTTTTGGCCACTTCTAGGGAGAATTTACTAGACGAGATAGACCTTTTAATCTGATGCACTCAGAGCCATCTCAGTGACTGCAGTGGGTAGATGGTGATTATGATCAGTTCTAAGTAGCGTGCTTAATGAGTTTAGAAACAAGAGGTTAGCAGAGCTGTTGGAGAGGGCATTTGAGGGTTTTTTCTGTGGTGGGAAAGGCAAAATACATTTTCTATTTACTTTCTGTGAAAGATCTGAAGGTAAATGAGAGACTGAAAAAGAGAATTGGGTAAGCAATTGTCAGTGGTACAGAGTAGAGAGAGTATAGAAGAGAGGACAGTAAAAATGTCACCACCGACTTAAAAACAGAAATGCAAAAATAGAAGGCATCAAAGAGAACATTCTGGTGGGATAATGAATTTCATGTTGTGCTTTCTTTGTTTTCTTGTAATTAATGCATAGAGAGACTTGGAAATAAAAGGAGTAGAGAACTGGCAAATAAAGGCAGCTAAAAGTTGTGGAGACAAAAGTCAGTTTGGCTTGAGAAAAACATTTGGTTGGCCATTCAGATGAGAGAGCACATTTTTCACAGAGTAAGTGAGCAAGCCACTGGTGCACTGCTAGCACATTAGGAGCTGAATATTTGGCTGTTAGCGTACGGAGCGGAAGGAGTGCAAGGTGGACATTACAGTGGAAAGGAGGAACAAAGCTTTAAAAACTTTAGAAAAATTGATAGAATTGATAACTAATGACAAGTGAGAGAGAACAGGGATAGAAGAATACCATAGGTACCAATGATCAGAAAGTCATGTAATAATGAAGAATAATAGGTGAACAAAGGAACTGATTCTGTCATCACAGTGAGAGTTGAATAGGGACAGAGAAGAACTAAAAACAAAAGACTAGATATTGACTACAAGTACTGAAACATATTTGTAAGTGATGAGGAGAAATTAAATTCATCTTAAGAGGTCAGAGCGGACATCAAATGGGAGCTGAAGCCATCAGGAAGGAATATGGGGGCTTACAGAGAAAGTCAAACAGTTCAGCAGTTCTGTCAGGCTTCTATATATATACTAAGGTATTCAAGTAGAATACAAAACTAAAAAAAGCAGAGCATACTTTAAAAAAAGAATAGTATTAAAAGTATGTGGGTGTGTGCCCCTCAAATGTTACTCTTTTATTTTCTGTAGCTTATTAAAAAAGCAATTGCTTTCTGTTTTTATTTTTTGAGATGTGTAGATTGTGCTCAAGGCAGTTTGCTAGAGTAGTGTGAAAAAACAGTGCGATGTAAACTGTGAATGGTACTTGGAAATAATTTTTTAATTACAAGTGTCATCCTGATCTAGTGGTAAAACACATAATATAGATTTAAAGAGTGGCTTTATCTTGGTGTATTAAATAGTGGATTCACTATTTCAAGGAAAAAAAGGTGGTTTCCTTCAGCTTAAGATTTTCATGGGGCAGAATGAATGGCATGAGATACAGTGCCAGGTTGTTTTTCAGAGGAAATATATCAAATAACAGTTATTGCTGGAAATATAAGCATAAATTACATATTTGCAACAGACTTTATTATAAAAAAAAATCCAAAAGTAAAAGAGAGTGTGAATGGGAATCAGGGTTGCTACATATAGGTGCTCATAGGTGCTGCCATTTGAAATGCTAAGAATATCTAACAATGCAAGGCTTAAGAATGTCAGACGTATTCAGGAACCTTTATGTTACTGGTTTTTTGTCATTTTCTGTTTGCTTGGGTATTTTCCCAATAGCTTGGTCTGCTAGAAATTTGTTTAGTGATCAGAGATTTCTGAGTTTTCACAATACAGATTTCAGTCTTTTTGTCATATGTCAAAAATCCCAATTATTCAAGTCTTTAATTCCTATCAACAGAGATTAGTGAAAAATACTGAAACGAAGAGGTGGTTGTTTCAGCAGGCTTCTTCTATTTCTTAATATGAAAAATTGTTAATACACGATGGTGTACTGCTTTCATACCGTGTGTCTGTGATTCTTTAGCTTATGCCAGTTTGGCAATGCAAGTAGCCTGATTTGAGCACCAAATACTATCATAACATCCTGACTTCTCTACCAGTCTGTGTTAACTCTGAGGCGTCCCTGTAGTTTTATCCACAACTGAAATTTGTCAGAGAAAGTTTTATTAAATTAATTTTGAGACTTCCTGGTTTTGAATGTTGGTCCGTTCTCCCTGAAGTCTTCAGTGCTTCATCCCAATGACTGGCAGTCATGCCAACTTACTTGTTTCTTAATTTGCTATATTGGGCAGACAACTTTTGCACCTATTGCACTTGGATTTTTATAATTTTTTGTCCCATATGTAGATTCAAAATGGGTGTTTCCTATTCATTCTGAAGATTCTTTCTTGTTGCTTCAGCAGTGTGATGAGAATAGCCCCTGCCTGCTTTCATGCCTACAGTGCAACAGTGAAGGAACACATTGACCTCAGTTCATTTGAAGTACTTGTCTGAGTCAGAGCACCCTCATTGTGCATTTTGCCTGCATGACTCTTTTCCCATGGGTTTCTTTGCTTCTTGTTTTAATTTATTTCAACTTTCCTTATTATTTTATTTCTTAATGTCTTTTTTTTTTCTCTTCCTTTTGTTTGCATTTCAGTGAAGCTCATGGAGAATGAGTATTCTCATTCTTGACCACATGCTGTTTCCTTACGCCGTACTCTGTTTGTCTGTATGTGTCCCATTTTTGCATATTTTTCTGGCAGTATCTTCCCTCCAGGGCAGCACTGAGTTTTGTGACGAGCATATTTCCAGTACTGGAATGCACCATACTGTTACCCACACAAACCATATTAATGGGTGGAGGCCATTTCCTAAGCTAAGGCTCATTTTTCTCATCTTTTATGGCCAAAGAACAGATATAATAAGATGATTCCTTAGTAGTTTCACAAAGTCATGAACCTTACCATCAAGACGAAATACTAGCTAGCTTTACATGTATTTAACTACTCTCCTAACACTGGAAGCATATTATTGCAAGAGCTACAAGGATTTTGGAAAAGGCAAATTCCATAAAGCTGGCATCCAGGAAACTGC
This sequence comes from Struthidea cinerea, assembly GCA_013397865.1. Taxonomy (NCBI): domain Eukaryota; kingdom Metazoa; phylum Chordata; class Aves; order Passeriformes; family Corcoracidae; genus Struthidea; species Struthidea cinerea. The sequence continues at coordinate 835,626 of VZTI01004412.1, forward strand.
TTCTGAAGAAAATGAGAGGAAACTTCAGTATGCCTTCTTTTCTTTCATGCTAAGGAGACTCCCTCTGGTCCCTGGGCAAGAACAGATAGACGGAAAGTCTACATCTTAATGGAACATTTTAAGTATCTCTCATTGCTTTATCTGAGCAATCTGCAGTTTACAATCTACTAGAGCTTGTGGTTACTCCCAGCACTTTATGTTCCTCTTTGAATGACTAAAGTCTGCATCTCTTTCAGGGCTGCTCTTTCATAGGAGGAGAGCAATATGACAAATTTTACTTGAGGGAATGGGCGTAACAGCTGATGGGAGCTCACTGAGTCACACCAGAATAACATAAATAGAATATGGGAGACTTACACTTTCAGCCTTTTCCTGCACCTGCAGCACTGTTCATCCACATAGCCACTGTCTTTAGTGACCATAAAAACCATTGTCAGCTTGAATGATTTGATGTCACCTTCCAAAAAGGACACTTTGCTGGTATTTGAATGTACAAGCTGACTTAAAATCCTCCTGAGGGTCACTTCCTCCTCACCCACCATTTACAGAGTATTGCATATCATCTCATTGCCTTCTGGATGCTTGCACCAAATAGGAATTTGATTAATAACTGATGCTTTTGTGGTATCTGTCAAACTTAGGGAAAGAACTTCATATCCTCCACTTATATCCCAGTATAAGCAGAGGGACCTTCAAATACATCTTGTAGAAATGCATTCATGGGTGCATCGTTGCTCTCTACAACTACCTGAAAGGAGGTTGTAGTGAGGTGGGTTTGGCCTCTTCTCCCAAGTGAGGAACAAGCAATAGGACAAGAGGAAATGGCCTCAAGTTGTGCCCGGGGAGGTTTTGATTGGAGATTAGCAAAAATTGCCTCATTGAGAGGGTGGTCAGGCATGGAAACAGGCTGCCCAGGGAAGTGGTGAAATCACCGTCTCTGGAAATGTTCAAAAGGCATATGGACGTGGCACTTGGGAATATGGTTTAGTGCTGAATGCAGCGATGATAGGTCAATGGTTGGACTTGATGATCTTAGACATCTTTTGCAACTTTAAGATCCTATGATCCTATAATCTCTGGGATTTCAAAATCTTCTACTTCAGCCTGTCTTTTCCTTCCTATAGCCTTGGTTAAAAATCTAGAAAATACATGAAATTGCTGGTTATTCTAGGGAAATGTGCCTACCTCAGAGTTTCTCCACTGAGAATTGATATCCTGCACTTGAGTGTGTTCAGAAATTTTTGGAAAATCTGTTGTGCATTCAGTGGGAAGAGTTTATGGCTGCTGGAATTTTAAAAGCTTATCCTTCCCCTGGGCCTTTCCCTCCTGCCTTTGTAGATCTCACTGATGAAATTGCTGTGAACCTAGCCCCAGCAATTAAACCTACAAGATCTAAGGACTTCAGCCTTCTAGTCTCAACTGTTTCAGAATAGAAAGCAGTGTCAGTATTTAAATACTCCCAGATGTCCTGCTGTTCATCATGTGACACAAGTGAACCTTTGTCTTCATTGTACAACTCTCATGCATCAGGTCTTCATGATAGCCTTCGAAATGTTGCTTCCTTGTTTGGGTTCAGAGGTACAGGCTTCCAACCTGTTTACTTAAAAATCATCTAGAATTTCTGCAGTGCTATGTCCTACAATCCTGTGTTAGTACATCTGAAATGTGGATAAGAAGCTATGTCTTTGTCCCAGTGTCATTCTCTCTGTTTTCATCACCACTTCTCTGGGCAACCTGTTCCAGTGTCTCACCACCCTCACTGCAAAGAATTTTTTCCTAATATCTAATCTAAACCTACTCCTTTAGTTTAAAGTTGCTAAACCTCATCCAATCACTACACTCCCTGATAAAGGCTCCCTCCCTGTCTTTCCTGTTGTCCCTCCTGTAGGGGAAAAGAGTTTTGTAGAATATGTTTTACGATAAGAAAAAGAAAATTACTTTAGAAAGCTAACTTTTATTTACAAACTCATATTCATGCATGCCTCCAAAGGGGCGGTTAATTTGTACGTCTCATGTTTCTTTTCATTACTAAAGGAAAAGCACTGTCAGAATACTTCTGTATATCCTGGAAGACAGCAATCCAACTGTTCAGACTGTTCATGGCATTCAGCATCTCTGAAGGACATTGTGTGTCCAAAGTCACAGCTGCTTAGCTTCCTGCTGGAGGATTCTACCACTGGACTTGGTTATCATGTTGGTTGAGAGTCTGGGCTGCTTCACTTTGGTGGACCATGAGCAGGCATTCACAAAGTGCCATTTTAAAAGCTGTTGTATTGGAAAGTTGCTGAAGCTTGTTTTCGCAGTCACAAGAAAATGCCAGCCTTTCCCCTTCAACACCTCATTCCAAGTTCCCAGCCTAGCAAAATACTGTCTGGTGTCAGTATGTACTGGCCATTTTAATGACTTTTTTTTCATATAGTTTTTTATGATAGTGATTCACAGTCTTCTGTAATTCACAGTTGGATGCTGGATAAGTTACTAAGTCAGCCAGGACTGACTGGGCAAACCTACCTGAAGAAGAGTATTAGGTCCTCTCTTTACCAGGTCTCTGAGCCACTTACCTCTTTGAGTGCTTTGAGCCATGAGATCTTACACTACCTATTTCACAGTCCTGAGACATGTTCCATTAGCTCTGTCTGCAATCACCAGTCTTAGATGCTCTGCACATTCTCAGCTCACAGGCTTGATGTTTCCCGGAGTCTAATGAGTAAGTGAGAATTCCATCTGAGATGAAAAAACCTTCCCTGCTTTTCCATTAGACATCATCCATGTAAGGATGAGTTGCCCACAAACTCTGGATATCAATAAATTTTTGTCTGACTACAGTGGCAGAACCAGGGCCTTTTGAAGATCTATTTCCCTGTTTCTGTCCATTCAGAGAAGTGAGAAAGAATCATAGGATCATAGAATGGTTTGGGTTGGAAGGGACCTTAAAGAGATTGTAGTTTCAATGCCCCCTGCCACGGGCAGGGATGCCACCCGGTAGATGAGGTTGCTTAAGGTCCCATCTAACCTGGCCTTCAATACTTCCAGGGATGGGACATCCACAACCCCTCTGGGCAACCTGTTGCAGTGCTTCACCACCCTCTGAGTAAAGAATTTCTTCCTATTTTTTTTTCATTTTTTTCAAGTAGGTATCAAGTTATTTCAGGGCTTATATCCTACAGGACCACTAAGCTGTTTTTCCAAGAGTGTCCTCAACTAGTTTCATCAGAGCTCAAGTGTTACTGTTAATATTGGTAAGGAATCCAGAGACAGTGCTGACTGTAGGTTAGAACAATCTTATGAGCTTCTGTTCTGAAAAGAAGAACAATAGCTCCATCATATGTAATCAGTGAATGTAAAGAGGGGACTATTGTCTAGAAACAACAAAATGTGCCGGTGTTTATAGTCATAAATTTAAAAAATTACAGTTGCAGATCAGTAAGTGGTTCTTCCGTAAGTGTGTTTTCCATATGGACAGCATGTACTTACCTTTCATTCTTTTTTGGTGCTTTTGGTATTTGAGAGAAACTGATGGTATTTTTATTTTATGTCTGTATTTGTACTGCAAGAGAAGGTACATAGGTTATGTGTAAGTCATATACATACCTTTAAGCCAAGAACAATTTATAGTTTAGGAATTTTTAAACACAATTATATGAATGGGTATTAAAGTCTTTGGTATTGCAACCATTGCTTCTTGCAGCACTATGATTGCTGATGCACAATGTAACAAGTCAGACAGCTGGGAATTTTCAGTGTTCAAAAGCATATTGTGCAATTTAATTTAATTACACCAAGGGGTTTCAGACATATTCATGATATGGTTAGAGAGAAATAGAGAGTTTCTGGTATAGTGTATGCTATAAAGGCAGCTATTCTCTTTTTTTATAGATAGAGCAATAATATTAGATGATACGTATTACCTAAATTGCCATGCTCTGTAATTAATCACTACAGCTTACATGTTTTTATAAAAATGGACTCTTACAAGTAACTGAGTGATCAAAACCATGACTACCCAAACTATTAGAAAAAATTCAGTACTGATTCAAACAACAGCACCTATTAGTGTATAGTTGTGATATTTAGCAGTACCTGAAAAAACGAATGCAATTGACTTTTAAGATTTTGCTGTTTAATATATACTTGAATAACAACTTAATGATAAAATATTTATTAATAATAATTTTAACATGAATACATTATACTAATTCTTGTAAATATCTTATGCATATTTTAAAGCCTTCTAGTTATTATACATAATATATGTGATGTATAAAACATATAATTAATATTAATAAATAAGCTATAATTAATAAATAACTTAATTCTTACACTAGGCCAAATTTTCAAGCAGTGTGTTATTTACCATATTCATTTGCACTGTCTAAAATTTTATAATTATGACTAACTTCTCTTTAAGTGAAGATTTGTTGCTGATTTAATTGACTATAGAATCAATCAAATTGATTTGCTAATCTAATAAATTACATTCAAATTGACTTTTAAAGCAGACTCTGGTAGGTTTTATATAACCCAGAACCCAGGATTGTCTTCTTCATGATTACATGCTAGCATGTAATAGCTTGGTATTCTTACCATCCTGCCTTCTAACCTTCGTCCAAGATACACGTTATCTTACTTAGAGATTAGACAAGGCAACAACCTGAACTCAGGATATACTTCTTGAGTCTTTTTGTTGCCCTTAAAATCTGAAGTACTCTTTGTTTCACATCTTAAAAAAACCACATGAAATCAGGATTGCTTATTCCCTCATCAGCATCTTCCAGATTTTTGTATGAAAATTCTGGTTGCAGTCTGTCAATTAGTTTTTGCTCAGGGCCAAAAGGAGCAGAGGCCAGTATTTGTACTCAGTTGATTTCTGGTGAGGTTGTACCCTTCACTGCTGAAACTCATCATTGCCGTATAGCAACAGGAAGAGGACTGAACAGGGAAGGTGCAGCTCCCTAACTAAAGGTGGGGAGTTGCTTGGTTCCAGAACTACTGTTCAACTATTGTGAATAATGTTGCTGCAGGATGCAGGGAAATCCAGTGACAATACATGGTGATATTACTTGATTGCATGTCTTTGGATTCATAGAGTGTCTAGAAGCAGATAGTGGAAAGCTGTAATTATTATGTACTTTAAACAAAACAATGCTTTACAACTAATCTGTGCTTATCCAATCAAATATGTTTGTGCATCTGCATTCTTAGCATCCTCTTTCAGTCTTCTTTCAGTGAACTGGAAACTTTGAACTGTAAAATTCCAATTACATGGCATTTCTTTCACTTTCACATAATTTCTATGGTTCTTTTTCATTAAAGCCTTTCCATGGCTTCTTTTTCTGCATTCAGAGCCCACTGAAATATACCAGTGACAGAAATAGCTCCTGATGCTTTCTTTGTACCATACTAAAATCATTTCCTTGCTTAACCCTATGGAGATGATGTGAACAGAGTAATCAATTTCATTTGCTTCCCCTTTGGTTCAGTGAACATCTATGTATTGTATGGGAACTGGAAGTGTTCCAATAAATTACTTGGAAGAAGTTCTACTATTGAATATCCTGAATAACACAGAAATCTCAGTTATTAGAATAGTATCCTTAGAGGTGAAAGTTTAAAATCTTGCTTTAACTCAGGTGAACAATGGGTTTGAGGCAAGGTTCTCACAAGGGAATGGACCAACCATTAAGGTGTAGCATATTCTCATATAAACTCTCTGTGTTTCCTGTTATACAGGTTGTAAAAATTATTTAATTATTCATGGAGTCAAAAAGACAGAGAAAGAGTAGCCAGCACTTTCGGAAAGTCAAGCTAGCAGATGAAATGGGAGTTTCAGTAAAGGAACCAGAATTAATACTTGAATACTTTCAACATGATAGACAAGAAGGCATCAACAGAAATGATCAAGAACAGATGATCCCTCTGTATAGTGACTAGTGTCCAGGGTATTTTTGTAGAAGATGTGTGTTCTGGCCCTCCATGCTGAGCAATTTTTTACATACATTTGGTGAGTGCATCAATATCATCATGACCTGCGCAATCTTAGTCTCATATTCAGCATTTTTTTAAATTTAAAAGTTGTCAACAGTTTTAGCTAGAATTTACAAACAGTTCTTTTCCCAGGAGAGAAGGAAACAGCAACTCCAGAACCCTTTCTGATGCTGTCTGTGTTCAGAAAGCAAAATACAGACTTGTATAGGCAAAATGTGGTTAACCGTCCTAAGTGACTACATGGCATGAAAATTGTTAATACCTCCCTCATATTGCTCGTTTATGATCTTGCTGAGGTTTACTTCCTCAGTGCAATTAGAATGAATGTTTTTTCTCTCAGTGTTCTTCCAGGAATGTGGACCTGACCGTAACAGGACAGCCTATGTTTGAGCTAAGCTTTCAGTTTAATTTTGCAGATCATGTTTAAGTTGCAGAGAATGCAACAACCATGGCAAGCTTTAATTTCCTCCAGTCATTAATATTTAATTTTCAGATAATGCTATAAAAAGTACAGTAGTTTGCAATGAAATTCAGTATTTCCAATAAAGCTGCAACAGAAATGGAATACTTCCTACTTTACAGTAAGAATAGTATTTATTCACATAGAATGGTAATTTCATTTTCACCAAATATATACATCCATGGAATGTGCAAAATACCGATGAGCTAAGCCACTAAGCTAAACTTAGTTAGTTTGAGTCTCATAGGAGTTAAAAGTTAACTTGAGAATAATTTACTTAACCTTACGTGTTTCTCGGTCCCTCCAGGAACCCTCGTAGACTGTCTCCTCTCTGCTGTGTTGTGTATCAGCAGACATCTGTTCTTGTTTGTTGAAGTCCCCCATGAGAGCCAGGGCTAGCAAGCATGAGACTTCTCCCAGGTTCCTACAGAGTACTTCATCTGTATCTTCATCCTACTTGGGTGGCCTGTAACAAACTCCCACCAGGATGTCTGCCTTGTTGCCCTTCCCCCTGAATCTTTGCCCATAAATATTCAACTCTATCCACACTGTCATTAAGCTCTAGACAACACAACACTGCTAACATTCAGGGCTATCTTGCCAACTCTCCTTCCTTGCCTGTACCTTCCAAAGATTTTGCAGCCATCCATTGCAGCATCCCAGTGGTGCAAACCATCTCACCATGTTTCCATGATGTCACAGGCTTCCTGCTGCCCAATGGCTTCCAGCTCCTCCTGTTTGTTGCCCATGCCACATGCATTGGTGTAGATGCACTTCAGTTGGGCTGTTGATCCCACCACCTTTATGGAGGCAGATGCTCTAACTCCTACATGACCATTCTTGGGTGTTTCTCTGCTTTCTAATGTATCAATAACTCTTGTGCCTCTGCTGGCACACGGATCTTCATTCCTGCCCCCACTGAGATGGCAGACCAAAGGACCTTTGTAGCACTCTGTCCCTCCAACACTGGTGTGCTACCCCCAGGCTGATCTTTAGTGAGCATGGCTTTATCTCTTTTCCCTTCAAGTTTAATTTAAAGCTCTTTCAGTGAGCCCTGAAAACTCCTGTGCAATGATCCTTTTCCTGCTTTGCGACAGGTGCACCCTGTCTGTCACCAGCAGGCTCAATGTGATGTAAATTGATCCATGATTAAAAAGACCAAAATTCTGCAGGGAGGGAGTTGCAGAGGAGATTTGCCTGCTGCGGTGGGCAGGAACTTGTCACCATTGTCCCCCATCATTTAGGTCACTGCATTCTGTTGGACAGAGAGAGGATAGGGAATCCTCTGTATCATGCGTTCTGTCTGCCCTTTGGGGCCTGTCCCAGGGAAGGTAGTTTAGCTTTCTCTTGACTCCGATGTTCCTCAACCTACTTGCCTGCTCCTGGAACTCTGTCACTAAGTGGAGTAGCTCCTGTTCCCGGGCACACCTCCCAAAGGGACGCTCACTGCTGCTGGCCCCTACTGGCACAAGAGCAGGGCACTCTGCAGCCTGGCACCAGGGTGTCAGCGTATTCTCACTGGAGCCCTGCCTGGGCAGCTGCCTCAGCTGGTCACACAGTCCTGCAGTCCTGCCTAATTCCTTTCATTTTTTGGCCATCAGCAAAAAGTAGATACTGATAATTTCTCAGAGAAAGAATAATGTAAGACTAATGTAGTCGGCATTGCAGCTCAGCTTGTGGTCTCAGATCCTGATGCTAACGTCATTTAAAAAATCCTAAAAGATAAAAGGTTAAACTGTTCTGCTTAGTAAGTAGTTAAGATTTTGAAAGGTGAATATAATGGAGTGTGAAGATTTTGTACATTGACTAGGATGTCCAGGCTTCTGGACAGTCAGAAATCCCAGATGTACCCACTGTAGGTGTAGATGTTCGATCAGTTGTGTACATGCAGTAAGCCAACACTTCCAGGAACTGTGAACTAAATTGCTTGTGTGGTGCACAGATGGACAGGATCTGCAGAGTAAATGTTATGTTTTCAGAATGTCCCAAGTAAAATACTGGTGCAGCCTTCCAAGCTGACTGAAATTACGGAAATTACATACAGCTCAAACTATCTGTATTGATGAGCTCTCTGCCTGATGAAAAGATAATGGGCATCATGGCTCCAGGCACTCTATGTGTTAATAATGTATCAAAATAGGCAGCCATTAATGGTGGGCTGCAATTTTTGTGGCATAGATTCTTTTAAGAAAAAGTCATAAAAAGAGAAGCCTATAGCTAAAAATGACATTTCAAATGTTTGTGTGTGTGTGTGTGTGTGTGTGTGTGTGTTTGCACTCAAAACTATGCATTTTCTGTCCAGCCTGGTCAGTAAGTTAACTATCATTGCATACTGAATCTTGTGGTCAACATGTGCTTACTGCAAAACATTTTAGAAACCCTAATTATCTAATCACATAGACTACTAACAAGATAAAATAAGAAATAGCTATTTCAAAAGTAATTCGTTGGACTTAAATCAGTGTGTTCTTTTGCTTCTGTACGAGTTTTATTCATATGTACACAGATTATAATCCTGTAATGCATAGTGAATGACAGTAGGGAAGAACTTTTTCTTGTGAGAGTTGATTCTAGCAATTAGAGCAATCTAACAACAGGTTTTCGAGGTTGTATATTTGGTATGTCTTCAGGTTAATCCTGTTATGTAACAATAGGTCACAGCCAGGCACTACTGTTGCTGTAATGTAAAACATTCATTCCAGAATGAGTGAAGGGAATGAGAGGTTTCAGTCAGCAGAGCCCATAATAAGCTGTGTTTCTGAGAGAACAGAGTGGAGTAACCCCAAACAGCTCTTTGGTTTAAGGAATTTTGGTGGATTATAATTGGTACAGTTGAGCTGGTACGCATTTGGGTAGCCATAAGGATATTTCATACGTTCTTTATGGAGGATGTAGGAAAACCTGTTGTTTCTTTGCAGACACTTCTAATGCAATGTATTCTAAGTACAAGCACAGTCTAGGTACTTCTTAGATCCCTTTTCTGCCATGTATTATGCAATAATCAATGGGCTTTTACAAGGCATTATTAAAACAAAGCCAAGTTAATATTGATTTATCTCAGAGATGACAGACCTTTGAAAATTTTTCCATCTTTCTGTTGGTAAGGACATGCACATAACTGTATTAACTTTATTCTTTAACAATTAGTCCATCAAAGCAATATGTTTCCTTCAACTTCTGAAAGTTTCAACCTCAAAAATAAGGAATTATTTCCTTATATTTGTATTTTTGTTTGACAGAAACCTTAGAAGAAAAGAGAAGCAATGTTTCTGAGGTCAGAATTTGAACTCTAGAGTACCATTAATGTACTGTACTCCCAAATGATTTTTCAGAGGAAGACCAGTGGTAAATAAAAGTTTAAAAGAACCAAAGATAATGAAGTGTTGGTAGAAGTAAAAGTCTAGAAGGTTTTCAAGGGCAGACAGTATTACATTAAAACAGAAGCATTAATTATATTTTGTTTAAAACACCATTTTCAAAGGAAGCTTTTGCCATCACTGTATATTAAAATAAAATGCATTTTTTTCATGGGCAACTGAGATGGCATGGTACATCATAACACTACATATATAATGGGAAGGAATATGAAATGGGATCTTGTTTCTTAGAAATTTAAATGATTTTTTTTATTATTATATCTGAAACCTACAGTATTATAGTTACCTAGATACAAAATATTTCACATTTTCTTTACATTTTTAATTATTGAGCAAAAATGGCAGTCTTTCTCATAATACTTATTTTTTAGGGTCATGTACTTTACAGAAGCTGACACTAAAATCCTGTCTAGATCTAACTTGGCAAAATACTTCACTAAATAACTGTTACTGGTTATGGAATGTATCATCAGCAAATAGCAAAAACAAATTAGAAAGTCATTATTTATAATCATGAGCAATTAAAATTTTTGAGGCAAGTTATATGAAGAAAATGAGAAAAACACTAGTCGAAATAATGGATTTAAATCATGACACACTAATAATGTGTTCATTCAGTTTACAATGTTAAATAATTCAGTTTGTTATATTCTAAATGCAATTTCTCAACATTAACTATCACTGAATTATTTTTACTATATTATTTTTGTGACCTCTATTGTAAGCCATTAATTTGACATTAAAAGGTAAAGTGATTACAACAACATAACAGTGGATACAATAAGGAAAACGATTGTGAGAAATCAAAGAGAGTTTAACTAACTTTCGATGCTATAAAAAGAATCTTACTCTTAGAAAGATTTTTCTGTTCCTGGGTGTCTTTCAGTTGTATTCTCACACGTTAGCCATGCTGTGAGTGAGACTTCAGGGAGAAGCAAATGGTGTGACCACAGCGCCAGCTCCTCTTCACAAGCCTTGTTATGAAATGCAAAGCAACCAAACAATACAGTCCCGTGCAGTTCATCTTATTGTCTATTGGTGAATGCTGGCCGTGTCTAAAAAGGGACTGAACATTCCAAACCTATGCACATGTGAATAACATCGTAACTACAGAATACCACCTGCATTATGTGGAAAATATACCTGTCTCAGTAACACCTACTCACTTTTTCATAATTTGTACCCAAACTCAGTCAAATTTATGGGAAAAATAATCAAGGCACTCATTTCCCAAGAGGCAATCTCAGACTGTTACAAATCAACACTGATTGGAGAGGGGCAAGGAGGAGGAAATTTCAGTTGGGGTAAGTTAACCATTGGGAAAATGCACAGTCTTCTTGCCGTTAGCACTAAGGACCGATATAGACAGAAGATGAGGTCCCCAAGCCCATCGCATGTTAGAGCTGAACACCAATCCATCCCATTCCCTGACTCCTAGGGTGCTGGATTCTTATGGCAGGCTGCCGACCACAAGAAGGCAGGTTAGCAGTTTCACATAAAACTTTCTAAGCCACTAAAATGTCTTCTGTTTTACGCACACAGTCCTTCCTCATCCATCTACTGTGGAATATCATCAATTAGTTTAACGTACATATTAAGAGAATAGAGAGGAAAATTTCCTAAAATTTTTTAATTTCTTTGTTATTGCTGACCTTCATACTGAAGAAGTTGGAGGACTAAAATTTCTTTTGTAGAACAAAGACAATGAACATCACAAAGGTTAAAGTCGTTGGGTAATACAAGAAAATATCCAACCTTATTTTGGGGTTCTTGGGTTTTTTTAATTTTGATGGGGTTTTTGGTTTGTTGGTTTGGGGTTGTTTTTGGAACTGTTGTTTGATTTTTAAAGGCAGAAGAGTTAGGAACTACAACCTCTCGAATGCTTGTGCTATTTCTCAGTAATTATAGTAATTTGATAGCATGCTAATATGCTGAATCTCTGGAATTACTGACTTTATTGAAGTTGAGAGATTCAATTGATTGCATTCTTGACAGACGAGTAGCTGATCAGGAGAAGAGCAAAATGACAAGAATACATTCTTTAGAAGAGGCTAGGAAGAGGTGAGGATCATATGTATGTTTCTTAGAACTTTTCCAGGTCAAGTTTTTCTAGAAATAAAGAATTGGGAAAACACAACAAAAAGCCCTCATGAAGTGGAAAAAGGTGGTAGGAGTGGTTGACTCTGAGGAAGAGCTGTAGGCTTTCAGAAAACACCAGAACAGGGATAAGCTTTGTATCTAGACTGCATGCTACATTACTTATCCCAAATGTTTGGATTACTTTTCCTTTTGTTCATTACTGTCATTGCAGAATAACTATGAGCAATCTAAGTTAAAAAAAAAAAAATGAAGAAAATAAAATCAAAATACACTGATGTGAGTTTAGGAACTTCTGCATTGCTGAAATTGCACTGTGACAGATCTGCTGTTTATTTCAGTTATTTAACAGTCTTTTCAATTTATTGCCAGCTTCTATGAATTTGACAGTGTAATATTTTGTGGCAGTTAAAGCTTTACTTCATGTAAATGGACTTTTATTTCAGGCATTCCAAAGAAATTTAATACAGGTCTGTCTCACACTGATAAAGAAAGAAGATAGACGTACATAACCAACAGCATTTTTGACAAGTTTTCTGCCAAGTCCCACTATGTAGCTTCAGCTGAGAAATGAAAAATAATTTTGTTTAACATTACCCTATGGAGTCTAAAGAGAGTTCAGTGAATTTCAGTCCTGAACTTCAAATCCTGTATACTAGTAATATCTGAGTCATGAAAATCTCACACTATTCTGTCATGCATCACTTGTTAATGACCTTCTTTGACCTTATAAAAAGACTTAACAAAGGAAATGAGTATCCGCAGTTGTTCTACCATAAAAAGGTAGTATTTAGTATGAATAGCCCCATTCCAAACCCTCAAGTTCCATGAAAAAGCTAGTCTGCGTTTCATGAGTTCATTATAAAAGAGTAGTATTTCAAGATAGACAATTTACAAATTGTTATACATCTGTCATTTTGAATTATTATATTCAGCACGTTGCAAGAAGAGAAGGAATGCAGCACCACATGTGCAAATTAGGCTACGGTAGAAAAGTTAATGGAAAAAGCTGAAAGAGAAGAAAGGGACAGGGGACCCATTGCTCACCCAGGCTCTTCACAGTGGTACTTGATGGGAGGAAGAGAGTGTAAGTGGGACAAAAGAGGATCAGACTGAATATAAGAAAAAATGTTCTTGAAGAAAAACTTTTTCCAACCTGAGTACAGTCAAGAAATGGAGCAGGTTGCTCAGAGAGGCTGAACAGTCTCCATACCTGGAAGTTTTCAAGGTGTTACTGAATAAACCCCTGAGCAACCTGGTCTGATCTCATCACTGATCATGTTTTGAGCAGAAAGTTGAACTAGAGGGCTCCCACAGCCCCTTGCGACCTGAATTATTATTTTATCCTGTGATTATATGGTACTGGTTACCCAACAGCTGTAAAAAAGAGAAGGCTTTAGTAAAGTAATAGGAAAAAGGAAAAACTATTGTCAGATGGGAAAAGAGGTAAGAAAACCCTTACTGCAATAGTTTTCTCCACTTGTTCTCTATTGCAACTGTAGAAGGAGGCAGGTACATCCAAAATTAGGAACAGGAAAGACAGCTGTCTACAAAGTCTTCACTCCAGCCCTGGAATGAGTGATGGGGCTGGAGTGGGAAGTCTACCAAGGTAATTTAGATAATTATGGCCAAGAAAAACCATATATGTTAAGGGTAATCTAGAACAATTTGTTCCTTATGCTGTGTTTTGCTTTTGTGACACTTATAACAGAATTGTATTTCTCTTCTTATCTTGACAGAAGTCAGTACACATACTCAATTATATTTAAATCTTGTCACACTGTCAACCAGAGTCACGTCACATATGGAAGATACAGCCTTCCCTGGAAAGATGGACATAACTGGGGTGCACTGAAAAGAAATGTTTGTGCTATCTATATTCAGGGCTCCTCCTGAGTTTTCCTGTTGCTTCCACACTAGGTTGCAGGTGTCTTTTTGTGCTGTTAACACTGGTTTATGCAGAGAAAGACAACTCTCTTGGTATGTCTGCAACTTCTTTGATGAGAAACCTGAAAGTGGAAAATGGCTTCACACTTCAGGAGGGAGGGATGGAAAGGAAACCTGTCACACTAGCATAAGACATACTTGAAAAAGTCTTCTTCCTTTTTTATTCTGTTCATTGCCCTCCAAAGAAGAAAGACTGAGTTCCGTTCCTAAGACTTAATTTTTTTTTTACCTATTAACTCAAAACAGAAATAAAACTATTAACTCTTCAGAAGTTCACAGCTAGATGGTATTGATAGTGACACTGGAGGAAATGGGGAAGCAACTATTAGCTTCACTTTAAAGTGAAATAGGAAAAAAGATATATAAAATGTCAAGGATATTAGTAAATATCTGTGAAGATATGTGTAAATATTAAAATAATTTCTGATTTCAGGAAAAAAAGGTGGAGTTGAATGTGCAACCATGGACAATAACATTTTTATCTTATACAACTTTGTTTCTCTTTTAGTGGCAAAGCATTACTATAACACTGGTTGAGAAAGTGCAGATGGTTGCTGTAATCCTAGGATCTCTGTTCTTAGTAGCAAGTGTGACTTGGCTTCTATGGTCAGCCTTCAGCCCTTATGCAGTATGGCAAAGAAAGGACATCCTTTTTCAAATCTGCTATGGAATGTATGGTTTTATGGATCTAGTATGCATAGGTAAGCTCAAAATCTTTAAACAGCACAGACTGTGGTTTTAAGACTGTGACTATTTCTATTTTTCTAATTGGTCACTCTAATTTATCACTCCAGTTCTTTGCAGATTTATTCTCGGCTGATACCTTTCACAAGTGCTGCTTTTTACAGTGTTGCAAATACTGCAGAGAGAAAAGAATCAAAGAAACTTTACTCTCAGATGCATCAGTGTCTTCCCAAAATCTTAGTGGTGAGAACAGGATCCGTTTAAATTTCTTGATAAAACAGACGAGTAGCAAAGTTCAGGAAGTTAAATAGATTAAAATATGAAAGGCATTGTTAAAATAATTAGTAAAATTACACACTGTCAAGTCGTCTTCTGATGCCAGTTTGAATTAGATTGTATCATCATGAAGCGCAGAAGAAGCCCTTGAAGGTGTCATCACACTGCACACCCAGAATGAGGTTGCACAGATTTATATAGGTGACTGTGCTAGAAATGGAGGAGAACAGAGAAGTCAGGCATGAGTTCTTTGCACTTCATAAATATGAAACACTTACACAGTGCTAACTATAGTAACTTGCTTTACTATTAAAAAGTCCCAAGTCTTTAGCTGAAATCTTGTAAGAGAAAATACGTTTTACTGCAACACTGTATTGACCACTTCAGAAATTTCTGAAAGTACACTGGACTCGGGAATATTTAAATAGAAATCCCTTTAGTATTTGGTAAAACCACCTTGATTTGATTGTTAGAATAGTTATGGTTATTTTCAGAGAAAATTTACATTAAATATTTTATAATTATATAATTTATATAATTAAATTTACATAATTAGTGATATTATTTTACATTAAACCACATTCATGGAATTTCAATTGCAAGAAAATGCAGAAGTGAAATGCCATCTGATGTTTGCATTGACATTTCTGAGAGATAAATGTTATCTGAATCTTATATATGGGAATTAGAAGGACAGTGCTGAATTCTGCTCTGTAAGGAACAAAGAAACAGAGTGATTCCCAATATCAAGGGTTTTAAGTGTAAAGCCACATCATCTTTTATTGAAACCATCCCATTACTGTAAAAGTATTTATATTTCAGCTACATCAGCAGTTCTGTTCATTTTGTAATTTTTGTTACAGAAGCCTGCTCTGGATGTTTTGTAACACAGGCTTTCTTGTGTGAACCCAAATCTCAGACAGAAAAGTGAGCAGAATCTCATACTTTGGACAAGTGCTCATCTTTTAAATGAATAAAAGGGCTCAGCTTCACATCCTCTTAGATGCTGATTTTGGAATATCACCTCTTCCAGCTTAACACTCAATATTGAGGGCTTTGCTTTTGTTTAAAAATACACTAAATGAAGATAAAATGTGCTTCAGGCATTCCAAACATTTCATTTATATGGAATTCTGTCTTGTTTGGGTTTTTTTTTCAAGTAAAAAATTACTTTGGTAAGCATCAGCTAGTGGAAATAACCAGTTACTTCAAATCATTTTCATTTTTCCCATTTGTTTTACTGTTAAAACACCTAAACCAGATTAAACTCCAAACCAGTCAAGAATGTCTGTCGGCGATCAGAAATATTACTGTATTTATCCATAGAAGTAAACATTTGGAAGGTGACCTTCCATAGATTGGTACATGCAGTTCTGTAGCTGCCTTTCAAGCCAGCCGGGCTCAAGCCACCACTGAAGTGGAAGCCACTGAACTATCGTGTACCTCACGTGGAGCTGCTGGCTCAGCTACACCCTGCAGGAGCAAAGCAAACACACAGCTGTCTTCCCCCACAAGATAAACTGACTTTCCTGTCATTTAATAAATGCATATTTTATAGTCCTATCATAAATAATACATGGAAATTTAAATGTAAAACTGACTACAATTAAACATATTTGGACACTGTTTTGTAGTTACAAAGTTCACTGCAGATATGACTTAACAGTTTACTAGACTGTATCTGGAAATTCAGAAAGCTATATAAAGTACGTTTGGTGATTGAGGAATTTTGATAATCCACTGTTGTACCGTGGCTGGAGAGAAGTCACGACACGAAGATTCAAGTTCAGGGAGCAATGGAATGGATGGATTTATTTAATAATATACCGACCCATTTTATATCTTAGTATTCTTAGACGACATAAAGTAATTGGTCCTTTAACAATCCACCTCCCAGGCTGGTTGGCTGAAACCTACAACACCTATTTCAAAATATTTCTCTAGTCAATATCATGACAATACTGCATAACAACTTGCAGCTGCAGATAGAGGGAATGCGTTTACCAAACTGTAGCACTGTTTTTCATAGCTTTCGTGAGAAAAGCAGGATTCTCACAGAATGCTGCAGAAAGCTGGAAAATTTCTTTGCTGAAAGCTTTTCAGCATCCACAATCCAGATTCATTCAGACCCACTTATTCTGCATTTACAATTGCAAGTAATTTACATTCTGTTAGCTTGTAATATCAGGACTTCTTGTAACTCTTAAAAATAGTCATTAATATAGTCAACCTTATTCAATTTTTCTTTCATGATAAAGTGAGGGGGTTTAGATTGGTAGTTTTAATTTAAAACTTTAAAATAAAATTCTCTAGTAGTTGTATGTAATTATTACTTACAAATTCTTTCAAAAACCCCAAACACTTTCCATTATGCTGGCGACTTCCCAAGGCATTAACTTACAGTTTTAACATTATTATGTATAATCTCTTATATCATAAAGCTTGTAATGCTTACAACCAGCTACAGTTCTCACTTAGTATCTCCTCTCCTTCCATTCGTGTTTAGTCATCCGTGGCATTCTCTTAGTTTTCAACAGGATTTACAGTGAATGAATACCTCTACTCCCACTGTAATTTCTCTTTATTTCAATGAAAAGTCTATGCAGACATACAGGCTTTCCTGTGCACCACATATTTCAAGATAATGCTTGAGATACTGGTAGTATGACCAAGATTTATTCCATCTGCCTTCATTTATGCCTACCTACACCTTTGCAGAAAAAATACAAATATTCCTGGTCATTTGTGAAATGTAAATATCTTCAGACAAAAAGTGTGAAGCACTTCTTGAAATGTTTTGCTATAATTTTCAAAAGCAGATTGCTTAAAGGTACTGATGTATTTTTATGACATCTTTGAAAACGGGCACGTAACAATTCATTTACCCAGTGATTGATTTATATATCATACGTAGCACACCAGTCACTTTCTTATTAGGTAAATTACATGTCACTTGTATTTTACTTCTTTGTTTTGTTTTATGTTTCAACAAAAGAAAAATCCCAAAGATTATAGATCACCAGTATAATATGTTCAGTTCATTCCAGCCTACATGTTTTATTGGTATCCACTGTTCTCTTTCTTCTAGTCTGAATTTTTCCGGACTTCTTCCTGACAAACAGAATAGTTTTTACTTATCAGTGTTGGTTTTAACCCTACAAGTCCTTACCTTGTACTTTTCTGCATCAAAGCTGAGTGTAAAGCTGTTCTCTTTGAAATTTGCTATTGGTAGAAGTTTTCCTAAAGCAAACCTTGAACACTGATCAAGTAGAACTACAGCCTGTGAAAGCCAGAACTATTCCAGTGATAGTGCTAGGATCAGACCATCCATGTAGGGATTACCAAAGGGAGTGAGTTCATGAGAGGAATGAGTAATACAAATCCCTTATCTAGCCACTGAAGTACAGTATATCAAGCCTTTGCCATTCTACTTTCTACACCTAGCAATTATTTTGCATAACAGAAAATTCATAGAATTTTACATATTTTTTCACTGGAAAATAGTTGTAACTACTAGTCATAAATGGTTCTAACATGAACAAAACCTCTCACAAATAATAACAGCTGACTTGCAATCCCAGAACAACAGTGCTGCTCCTTTTCCAACAGTGAAAAGCAGTTGTAACATTGCACTAGAAACATGATTGGTGCCAGTAGTACTGTGGCAAGGGAGTGAGAGATGGGAGCCAGTGCAAGGTGTGAATTGCCCTCTGAAAGCCTCTTTCTTTCGATGCCTTGCAACATTCCTGTAACTCCTTGGTTGTAAAAATGAACAGGCTGAAGTTACTTACAATGAACACATCTAGCTGCATTTTATATGTCTTTACTCAAAAAACCTTTTTTTCCTCCCACACTGATTCTAAATAGTTTATAAAGAATTAAATTACTATTTTTAGCATGGACATGTTTCACTTTAATGCTGTGAGCAATTGATTGCCTTTTTTTTTACATCTGTGGGCCCTAGAATAGTTTTAAGACATGGCATTTTGTCCAGAGGTAAAGTCTGTTCCTGAAAATAATCTTTTATTCCTGGATAAAATCTTGTGATGTTTCCGGGAGGACCATTCCTAAATAATTATATAAAAGATTCATGTGATAAATAAGATAAAGTTGTAACCTAATACCACCAAATCTGAATGATATAGGACAAGCTGACTGCTTCTAAAGGCATTCAGTAGTAAAAATTTCAAGTATCTTGTGAGTCAAGGTAAGAAAACTTTTGAATACAATGAAAGAATATAATACTACTTGGCAAAAATATAAGAAAAGAAAATTAAAATTAAGATTCTCCATAATCCTGTTGGCTGGATCCCACAGCAATCCCTCCATCTTAGAGATAAAACCTAAAGGTAAAATCTTCTTAGGACCATACATCTAGACATGTAGATGGGTCCATCATCCTAAAACTCTGGTCTTTGTAGATGTTAATTGAACAGAACATCTGAACAGCTTCTAATTCTAATACTTCTTGGGATCATCTGAGTCAAACAAATAATTTTTTCCCCCTATAAGTGTTCAGCTGTGTCCTCTGTGCTGTTGAAATCATGGTGTTTGGAACTAATCAGTATTCTTCAGGGATTTCATTCTTGTTTTCCCTCTCATACCTAATTCATTGCTGTGGAACCCTTAAGAGAAAGGAGATTTTTGCTGTTTTCTTACAGCTCCACTTCAGTGACTAACTACTTATCTTTTGAACATCAGAACTCCTCTGGACCTTGAAAATCCCCAGCATTTAAACCTTATCCAGAGTTCCTCTTGTTTGTGGTCTTGGAACTGTTGGTGCTAAGAACTTCCCTGCACCCTCCCCGCCCAGTTCTTTTGCCTTTTCTACATAGGTCTTTTTCAATCTGTAGCTCTATCAAGAAGGCAGCTAAAACTTTTTATGAGAGGAATTATAAAAGTGCTCCTTTTCTCCTTCAGCATGGCCAAATCTGACAACTTTATTCCAAGGCTTGCAATATTGGATCCTTTGTTTTGTAGCTCTTTTAAAGTATATGTGACTGACAGCTTCCACTATAAAGAAAATTTCTCACCATCGCCCATGTTTAAAAACTTTGAAAGCATAATTTCAATAAATCCTGAAAGCCCCAAGACAGTAAAAAAGAGTTCCCTGAAAGAAGTCGCCCTACGACTTCTTCTGTTGTAATTTTGGGAAGATATTTTGACTGTTTAAATGTACTTCATGTACCTCAATGATCCTTTCTCAAATACTTCCTTCTCTATTCTGAAATATGTTATTCAGGTTCTAGTGGAGTGCAGACACGTATCTTTACTTTGGAGTAAATTGTTTCTTTAAACTTTGCTTCACCACAGCCTTGAGAGAAGTTGGACCAAATAATGCTGTGTTCCAGGCAGAGGTTGAGGAAGATTATTCTCATCTCCTTTATCACTTTATAGGAAATCCAACAGAACACAAAAGGGTGGATCTTTGTCACAGTAATAAATTCATGGCTAATTTGGTTTGTAGATTCTATATATGATGAAACACATTTATTCTTTTTAATATAATTAAGCCAGTCTTGAAGGTACATTTACATATTGACTGTTATTATTGATTATTATTATTATTATTATTATAAATTTTAAAGACAGGTTGCTTTATCTGTATCTGAGAAGATGAAGATAGAAATCTTGCAATCTAGAAAAACTTCCACTAAAATGCTTTGCTGTTACGAAATACATTTAGAATATTTACTATTTAATTAAGTTTATTTTGTGTTATTTTTGCTGTATTGAATGCTTCAATGAATTGTAGACAACTTGAAAGCCTTACAGAGATGCTGCATTCACTGTCATGTCCTTCTGAAAGAAATCTTTGTGTTTCTCCATCTTTCAGTGTACTGATCTTAAAAAATGTGTTAGAGTAGGCGTTGCTATCTGCAAATCATTGCACTTGAATCTGAGGTTTGCTGTTCATGCAAATATTTTTATCATCCTTTCTCCTTGTGTCATCTTTCTGTGAGCGTCTCCTTTCTGGTATCAGCTATCATGCTAAAGGACCTCAGACACTTAAATCACTATTTCGTTGTGTAGAAACAGGTGATATACAAGCTCTTCAGCTAAAGGACACCACAGATCACATTACAAATGTGGCCATGTATAGGAGAATATTAGGGAAGAAGCACACTGGGCAAAAGATTCATAAATGTTTTTGGCTAGGCAGATTGCTCTCCTCCCAAAGCAGGGAGCCAGAGAAAACAGGCAGTGTTGTTCAGAACCATGTAAGTGTCCTCAACCAGGCTGATGAGGAAAAAACTAGTAAGAAGGCAGAAGCCCCATATGTCTCCCCAGTAAATCCGTGTTTGAAATACTCACACATAAAGAGTGTGAGTTTAAACATATACATACATACAAAAAGTTAGGAGCTTCATTTCTTTAAATAAGTTTCTTGAATGCATACAATAGGCATAAATATTAGCTACATGGAAATTCATAAGCAGACTGGTCTGTTGAGGACTCCAGAAATTTTGTATCTTCCTTGAAGGACCTTTTAAAAGATTTCCTGGCTCTCAACAAAAAGATGATTTGCAACTTTTTCCTATTGAATGCTGAAGAGAAAGAAGAAAGTCTATCCTCCTTACCATGCTCATCGTACTTAATATTAATTTCTTCTTGTTCTAAAGAAGCAAGACAGGAAAGTCATTATACTTGCAGCTGTTTCAGGTTTTCATAAATCTTCTGTGCTCCTAAATTGAACTAAGAATCTGAAAGCAGCTAAATTTGTCTGTATCTGTATTGAATTCTACAAAACACTCTTAAACAAATTTAGGTCTGTCCTGTCTACTACAGAAGGTCTAACCTACTTAAAGGTCTACTTAAACCAGTACAAATCTCAGTAAATAAATAGCAATTACCATGAACAAGGGCAGCACTAGCATAAACAGTCAATATCCAAATCTACCAGTTTTGCGTTGGATTACTTAAATCTAAATAATTCATTTAGTTAGGCCTGCACAGATTATGTATTGATTATGCTGAGCTTTCATTCAGAACAACTTTATTTCGTCTGCATGTTCCTGCCTCCCAAACACATGAATAACCAGTTACATTGCATATGTATGTTTGTTTGAATTATTAACGTTATGAGTAATTTAATTACATCTGGAAATTGCCAGAGTCATTACAATGTGTTAAATCTCTATTTGCTCTCAAAATATTTTGTATAAATGTTTTTTTTTTTCCTCTTACTTTCAGGACTGATAGTTCATGAAGGTGCATCTGTTTATCGAGTGTTTAAGCGCTGGAGGGCTGTGAATCTGCACTGGGATGTGTTAAATTATGATAAAGCCACGGACATAGAAGAGAGCAATCGAGGAGAATCCTCAGCAGGGAGGACATTGTGGCTGCCACTGACTGCATTTAGAAACAGAAGTTTAGTTCATCCAACACAGTTAACCTCACCGAGATTTCAGTGTGGCTATGTGTTGTTACACCTGTTCAACCGCATGAGACCTCAGGAAGATTCATCAGAGGATAACTGCTCTGGGGAAGTAGTGATGAGAGTGACCTCAGTGTAAAGATTGTGCTCACTGTGCTACACAGATAAGGATAATGTGCCCTGGTGTTACAGGACTTCAGAATGTAGTTATGATGAATGGTGAAACCATTAACACTTGAAAAATATATACACTTTTTTTTTAAATTTAATGTTTTTTATATGATCAGATAAAACACAAATACATTTTTCTGGGGGAAAAAAAAAGTCTCTTGCTTTTTATATAGTCTGATTTATTGAATCTTTTCTCAATTTGTACCTGAGGTGTATGTAACATAGCTTAACTCTTAGGTCTTTGAATGATGAGGAAACTCATTTTTAAGTAAAAATATATATTTAAATGTATTTTCTTAAACTCTGGCTTTAATCCACTACTGTTATTTTTTTCCACTTTCATGAGGATTAAACTGGACAACATTCTTCCAAAAAGAATAAGAATGTTGACACAAGTCAAATATTCTTCCTTTTCTGTCTTTATTTTGCTGCTGTTTGTAGCTCAGTTCAGGTGTGTGAAAGCAAGTAAGGGATATACTGTCCTTTGCCTTTAAGCAGGAAGTCCAGTGGGTGTTCTACAAAACCTAAAGGAAGATGGGAAGTCTTTTCGCTCTCCCAGATGTCCGTGCAAGATACCAGACACAAGCATGACACAGACAAGGGAAGAGTCTTGCACTGCCTCTCAAGTCTCTAAGATCTGCAGAGTGCTGGTGCTGTGCCTGTGCATGGAAGTGATGTTACCTTCTGAGCAGTGCTGCTGGAATTAGCAACCTGTGAATTTTTACTGCCATTCTAATTATAGGTCACTGACGTCCCATTTTTTTGTTAAAAAAAAAAAAAAAGGAAAAAAGAAATGTGCATTACCACTTCTGGAATAATAATAAATCCTGATAGAAACTGAGGTATAAATAATGCAGACCCTTAGTTTTGCCAGGGAACAAATCATCATTATAAAATATTAAAAATCATCATAATAAAAATAATATTAAAAATTTTAATATTTAAATATTAAAAAGCCAATATCATGATAGATAATCAATGCTGTGAACTTTGCTTCTCTTGTTTCTGTTTCATGGCAAAAATTCTAATAGAATTTAATCAAATGGAAATGGAAATAATTTTCAAGTTAAAAATTAGCCTGTTAAAGATTGGGATAGAAAAGTAAGGCTGAAATGACTCTGAGAGCACTTGCTGTCTCAAAACAGTTTTGTAGAATGATAGAATATGCCGAGTTGGAAGGGACCCATCAGGATCATCAAGTCCAACTCCCGGCCCTGCACAGGACACCCCAAGAGCCACACCACGTGCCAGAGAGCATTGTCCAAACACTTCTTGCACTCTGTCAGGCTTGGTGCTGTGACCACTTTCCTGGGGAGTCTGTTCCAGTGCTCAAATCACCTCTGGTGAAAAATCTTTTCCCGATACACAGTATAAACCTCCCCTGACTCAGCTTCAGGCCATTTCCTCGAGTCCTGTCTCTGGTCATGAGAGTGAACAGGTCAGTACCTGGCTGCCGTGGTTTAACACAGGCAGCAGCTCAGTCCCCCACCAGTGGGACATGGGAGAGAATCAGAAGGGCAAAAGCCAGAAAACTCATGAGTTGAGATAAAGACAGTTTATGAGGGAAAGCAAAAGCCACACACACAAGCCAATTAAAACAGGGAATTCATTCACCACTTCCCATGGGAGACAGGTGTTCTCCCACCTCCAGGAGAGCTGAGCCTCATCACACATTGTGTTAATTGGAAAGACAAACTCCAAACATCCCTCCCTTTCATCCTTCCCCCCCCCCCCTCTTTATATACTGTGCATGATGTCACATGGCCTGGCCTGGCTGAGTCTCCTCCCAAACTCCCGAGCACGCTCAGCTTCCTCAGCAGCAGGACAGTATGGAAAGCAGGAAAGGTCTTGGCTCTGTGTAAGCCCTGCCCAGCAACAACAAAAACATCTCTGTATTATCAACCCTGTGTTCAGCACAAATCCAAAAGACAGCCTGTATCAGCCACTGTGAAGACAATTAATTCTACTCCAGCCAAACCCAGCACATTCCACCCCTTATTCCATAGCATTTACATAATGCCAGGTGCCCCACTATTCAAGACAATTGCAGTAACCACCACCTTAACCAGCACACTGCCCCTCTGCTTCCCCTCATGAGGATGTTGAAGACAACAGTGAGGTCTCCTCAGTCTCTTCTCCAGGCTGAACAGACCACATAAGCTCAGCTGTTCCTCATATGGCTTCCCCTCCAGACCCTTCACCATCCTTGTGGCCCTCCTTTGGATGTTCTCTAATAGTTTANAAGCTCAGCTGTTCCTCATATGGCTTCCCCTCCAGACCCTTCACCATCCTTGTGGCCCTCCTTTGGATGTTCTCTAATAGTTTAATGTCTTTCTTATACCGTGGCATCCAAAACTGCCCCCAGCCCTGGAGGTGAGGCCGCCCCAGCACAGAGCAGAGCGGGACAATCCCCTCCCTTGCCCGGCTGGCGATGCTGTGCCTGATGCTCCCCAGGACAGGGTTGGCCCTCCTGGCTGCCAGGGCACTGCTGACTCATGTTCAACTTGCCATTGATCAGGACCCCCAGGTGCCTTTCCGCAGCATTGATTTCCAGCATCTCATTCCCCAGTCTACACACACATCCTGGGTTGCCCCGACTAAAGTGCAGAACCCAGCACCTGATCTTGTTGAATGTCACATGGTTGATGATTACCCATCTCTCTAATTTGTCAAGGTCTATCTGCAGGGTCTCTCTGCCCTTGAGGGGGTCAACAGCTCCTCCCAATTTAGTGTCATCAGCAAATACATTTAGTGATCCTTTGAGTCCTGTGCCCAAGTCATGAATGAAGATGTTGAAGAGAAGTGGGTCAAGGATGGAGTGTTGGGTTGACATTGTGTGGCTGTCAGATCCCTACCCAGCTTCTCTCACCCTCCTCAACAGAAGAGAGGGGAAAAATAGGATGAAAAACCTTGTGGGTCAAGACAAAGACAAGGGCCTCACTTACCAGCTACTGGCTCAAGCAAAAGAAGAGACAGCGCAGGGAAAATTATTTTCATTTATTCCCAATTAAAATCAATCAAAGATAAAACATAAATCACCTTCCTTCCTCCCACCCCTCCTATTCTCAGGCTCAGCTTCAACCCTTCACTCCTAACTCTTCTACCTTCTGCCCACTGGGCAGTGCAGGGAGATGAGGAATGGGGGTCAGCTCCTGTCTGCTGCTCCTTTCTCGTCCTCACACTTCTCTGCTCCAGCCTTGGGCCTCTCCGTGAGTCTGTCAGTAGAAACCTGCTCCAGCATGGGCTCTCCATGGGCTACAGTTCCTTCAGGACATGTCTGCGAGGGACTGCAGTGTGGATGTCTCTCCAGGGTCTACAGGGAAATACCTGCTCCACCAGGACCTCTCCAGGGTCACAGGGCAATCTCTGCTTGGGACTGACTCTGATTGGCACGGGGCAGTCCCAGCCTCTCCTCACAGAGGTCACCTCTGCAGCTCCCATCCTCACCTGCCCCCCTGGGCACCTGTACCCAGTACACAGATAAACATTTTTCTGTTTCAAAATAAGTTTATCCAGTGGCTGAAAAACTTTATTTTGTGCAGGAGATGAAGTGCCTAGGCTAGAAAATTCCCTCTCACGAATCAACAGGATGGTGCTGCAATCAGTGCATGCCTTCCTTTTATAGGAGGCTTACGTGCCATGACCAGACACAGGAGGCCTCTGTAACTACACTTGGAAGGGAGATAGAAGTAATTTAAGCATTGGTGCTTAAAAGCTCCTTCTATATTCATAAACTTTTATCCAATGAACTCTACACAAGGCCCAGCATTCTGTGCTACAGTCTCACAAGCTCAAAGTTACACTTATTAAATCTACAGATGCCTTACTGCTCTTTAACCAATTGATGTGAAAAGCAGTACATAAGCCATGAACAAACGAAATGCTATCTCAAAAAAGCCAGTTTATCTCCTGCATGGCAAATTACCGGCATACCACGTGCAATTTCCTTGAGAAACTATGAGAATTCACTTCTAGGTTATCTTTAAACAATTTCCCAAAGGAGGAATTTGGGGAGAAATAAAAGATGAAACTGAGTTGGGAAACCTGCTATATCTGTGGGAAATACTTGTTCTTAATTACTACTTAAATGAAGGCTGCTTTCCCAGAAGGACCACAGCTCCACTTGACCAAATTGAGATCACAGTTAGTATCTCAAAAACCAGCATAATAAAGTATGCTCTGATCAATATACTTATGTTTCACTTTTAGGTACTTGTGATCTCAGGGATTTAAAGAAAATTTAAATGGTCTTTTACAGGATACTAAAAATGAAATTAATAACTATATGAAAACATTTTATTGTAAAGAAATCTTTTTCATTCTCTTCCAAATAAGTAATGAGCTGGGGGGAAAATTACTCACCAGAAAAAAAAAATAGATGTAATTAAAGTGATGACAATATTTCTGTGTACAAATAGTTGAAAGACACCTGGGTCTAGAACACTTTAACAGCTTCTGAGTGAAAAAAATGGTCCAACTAAGAGAAATGAAAATTGCTAGCAAGAGAAAGGTTTATGGCAAATATCACAAAAGCCTTTTTAATGGTAGGATAACTCAATATTAATTTCTATGGCACAATAATTTTTCATATGACTGCATTTATGTACTTCCATATGTAGAAAACAAGATCAGGAAATTATAAACAGCAACAGGATTAGTATAGGCAGGATGCAGTTGCTAAAAAATGATGAAATTGTGTTGTCCTGCAAAATATTTTCAGTAGTAAGAGTGCCTAGTGCAGGATATGAACATTTTTTCATTGACCTTGTATTTGGATTTGTGCAGCACTTGCAGTGCTGTAATCACCTTCATGCCAGAAGATGAATTAAAATGAGAACAGGTGCATAGAGAGGATATTAGGATGAGAAAGGAGCCGGGACTCTATTCCAGTCACTATGGGGAGGGGAGGAGGAGTGTGCACAGAATTAGAAGAGCATGGCTTGTTCTGCTTAACAAAAGTCGAGAGGGAATGTTATTGTTCTCAGTTAATACATTGCAGAATAAAATTTATTTTAGGCAAAGGACAAGCCTAAGATGGCAGAAGAACTCAAGGACACAAATAGATTAGAAATAAATTTAGCTAGAAGTTCAAGGTAGTTTTAAAATATTCATGGAATGAATCACAGACAACAATTCAAGTTGGAAGGACCCACGGGAGGATATCTAATCCAAGCTGCAGAGTCAGCTCTGAGGTCAGACCAGGTTACTCAGGGCTTTAAGCCATCAGGTCTTAAAAACCTTCAAGGATGGAAATTGCACAACCTCTATGGACAACCTGCTCCAGCTCTTTGCTGTTCCCAGAGAAGCATTTTCTTCTATCCCAACTTTTCTTCTGTTACAGCTTACACCCACTCTCTCTCATTCTCCCATAAAGCCCCACTGGGAAGTGGGTGGCTCTGCCTTCTTGATAACCCCTCACTGGGTCCTGGCAGGCTGCTGTTGGACCCCCCCTGAAGCCCTCCCTTCTTAAGGCTGAACAAGACCTGATTCCTCAGCCTTCCCACACAGGGCAAGTGCATCTGCTGAATTTGTTCAGTTGCTTCATGTCTTTCCTCTACTGAGTTGCCCAGGGCTCTGCAAAGCACTAAAAGGTGAAAGAACTTGGTGGTGAAGACAAAGGCAAAGAAGGCATTGGTCTTCTCTGTGTCCACTGCCACAAAATCGCTCTCCCCACTGAGCAGTGAGCACACAGCTCCTTGTTTGGCCTTCTACTGCTCACACAGATGATGAAGATCTTTGTCTTGCCCTTGACGTCCCTTCCAGTTCCAGATGAGCTTGGCTTTCCTAACCCCACCCTTGAAAGCCTGGGCGATATTTCTAAAGCCCTCCTCTGTTGCCTGGCCCTGTTTCTGCCTCCTTTATGTGGCCATTTTCCAGAGGAGTTCTGTTATGAGTTTTTGGCTTAGCCGAGTGGGGCTGCTGATACACCCGCTTGTTTTCCCAGGTATCAGGATGAACTGTTCTCATGTGGTCCATATAGTCATGGCAGTTCCCCTCATCTCTTTCACCCTTCAGAGCTGCTCCTCTGGGATCTCAGCTGCCTACACCCTAGACAAGATGCCAGCTGCTCACCTGGTGCCCCACATTTGGGGCCCACAATGCTCCTCCCTTCCTCCCCTCAGGATCTTCATCTCCTCTCTTTCACACTCACCATAGCTAAGGCTGCCACAGGTCACCACCTCCCCTGCTGGTGTTCCCTGGTGTCCTTGAAAGGGACAGCAGATCCATCAGTGTGGTCCCATGGGATGGCCCAACCAGGCCCTGTATCAAGAGGTTGTCCCTGGCACCATCCAGAAACACACTCCTGCATGTGTCCTGACATACTGCCCCTCCAGCAGTGACAGGGAGGTTCATGGCCTCAAGGAACACCAGGCTCTACCCTCCCCAGTCTCCCTTGAAGGTTTTAAGTAGGTCCCCTCCCTCAGTCTGATCCCATGGTAACATGGTAACATGGTCCCCTGGTGCTGCTGCCCTTCTTTCTCTTCACTTGGTTCTGAGTCACGTGCTCTCACCAGTCCCTCAGCTCTCCTACAGGAGAACTCCACACATCCCACCTGCTCCTTTAAGCCTTGGGCATCTCTCCTCCTCTTCCTCCCTGCCTGACTTTCCTGCTTGTCTTTCCTGAGTGTGCCACAGTGAATTACTGAAAGAGCCTCCCAAGAAAAACTGTGACAAAAAATCCAACCTGAATCAGAGGGGTTTTGATGACTTTATGGAAGTAATTGACATGTCATTACTAGTGGTGGCAGAAGACTGTGATTAATACTCTTCTGTCCTCGTTCCAGCCAGGACGGGGCTAATTTTTGCATATTGGGAGAGGCATGGCCAGGACCTGGAGGTTATTCTGTACCACCTCAGCTTCCTCTCTCTTCCAGGGAGGAGTGATTCCTCCTGGTCAAGTAAGCGTAGTGGAGGGATGTTGCAGTGGTTGAATCCACTG
>VZTI01004413.1:863-10987 GCA_013397865.1 Struthidea cinerea
GGCTTTGACCTCTCCTGCATCACCAGCCGCTACGGTGGGAACAGGTGCCTTCCCTGCTAAAGCTGCCAACAATGTCCTTGATCAAGTAGGACCAAGACGTCAGAACATGGTGTTAAGCAAGAGATAGAGCTTTAGGCCTTTGTATTCAAAATAACTCTTCATCTCTGGCTTCTTCTGTAAAGGGTGGCAGGAAGCATCCAGCCTGCAATACCCATTGTCTACTTTTCCATTTTCCGCTCTCTCCTTCCTTTGCTGTCCGTGTCTCCCCAGGCCAGCCTAGTGGGACCTATTGGCCTCCTTCCCTCTGCAGCCCAGGCAGATGGACACCCCCACTGCATCTTAGTGGCTGCTCCTGGTGCCCTCTTGAGCCTCCTCCTTTGCTTCTTTTGACTCAATAAAGTTGGTTTTGCATTCAAACTTTGGCCTCTGATTTCTCCTTCTTTCTGTGGCAACTCTTCAGTGAGCTAAGGGAGAAAGGTTGTTTTTGAGAGGATTAGGTTGGGCAAAAAAGGTACCCTCCCTCATTCCCAGAGGAAGGAGAGTGTAGGACTTACTTCACTGGGTTGTCTTTTGTGCCCTGTCCCTTGGAGGTGAAGGAGATGCTCCTGACTACCCCAAACCAATGGCCGCCAGTCCGTGCAGCCTTGCTGCATCTCTTCCCAGGTCAGCCTGGAGCACTGCTCCCTGGGACACACTGTGTGAAAGGGGAGCTGCCCAACCACTGCTGCCTTTCAGTGAGGAGCCCGTGGTTGCAGGAGGGCGGTGGATGAGGTCAGCAGCCCCTTTGGCTCCTGGGGAACAGATCTCTCATGAGCTTTTTCTAGGGTAGGCAGTTTAAATAGAGGATGACTCCAAAGGCTGGCAGGAGTCGGGAGACGAAAGTATCTGGGAACAGTCCACAGTTTCACCTCTTGCTTTCCCTCTTCTCCATTACCTGGTCTAGGATCCACGGCCAGCACACACAGGCACAGGCAGATGTACCCAATAAGGTCCTTCAGCACCTGGCATGGCCCAGCCATTGCTCCGAAGTTCAGGCCTGAGTTAAGTCTCAAGTTAGGATTGGTATCCCACAAAAACAAGTCGCCTCTTGCAGTGAACCCAACACCCCTATGGGGACTGCAGCTCCAGAATGCCCAAAGACCTGTGGCTGCTCTGTGGTACTTCGTCTCCTCCAAGCCTGGGGCAGCTCTTTTGGTCCTCTAAGTCTGCACCACTGCCAAATGCCAGCTCTGCTCTGGAATGGCTCCTTGCAAGAGCAGTTATCCCTCCATCCCCACTGGGTGTTGTAGTGGCAAAGAAATTGCCTGAGCAGTCAGGGATTGGGTTTGGAAAGTTAAAGCCCTGACAGAATTAAAACCGGCCAGGGACATCAAGGGCAATAGGAAAAGTTTCCAGGGGTATTCTGCTGATAAAAGGAAGACAGGAAAAACATGGGCCCTATCCAGAAGGAAACAGGAGACCTATCTACCCAGGACAGTAGAAAGCTGAGGTACTCGATGACTCCTTTTTTGCCTTGATCTTCACTGACACGTGCTTCAGCTACATCACCTGAGTTGTAGAAGGCGAAAGCAGGGACTGGCACAGGGTGCCCAGAGAAGCTGTGACTGCCCCATCCCTGGAAGTGTCCAAGGTCGGGTTGAATGGGGTTTGGCTGATGTCCAGATGCATGGCTGAGAATAGAATTTTCCTTCCTCTGGCTATTTCAGCTAGGAGATAAAACCATAAGAGCAGTCATGTCTCACAAGAAGGGATCTCTTAACTGTGCTTCACAGGAGGCTGAGGGAAGGACTAGAACAGGACAAGCCAGTCAGAGACATCTTTTTGATACCCATTCCCATACCACAGTTAGTTTCAGCTCAGGGTGAGTTGGTGGAGCCTGGTGTGATCCATGAAGCTATCCTCAAGGACTCCTTGAACCTGGACTTTGCTCTTTTCCCAAGACCCTGGGTCTGGACCCAGGATGCTGTTAATGGTGCTTGTCTCCACTGCAGAGGCTGGGGAGGAGAGATCCAACCTCACCACCACCCCAAAAGGCCACTACTGGACAAGTTGAGGTCAGACCTACATGCAAACGGTGCCGTAGAGGGAACCACTCCACAGGGAACATACACACAACTGTATAAAGTTTCCCAGCTCCACCATCATTAGACATGCCTCACTTCCACGTGCAAAAAAATTAGCAAGGTTTAGGTTTGTCTTATCTTTTGGCGAAATCCTGACACTTCCAGTATAATTTCATAGGGCATGGCCCCAAGGATTATGTGTTTGAACATATCCCAAGTAAGAGGAAAAATGAGACTTTAGAACTGTTAAGGTTGGAAAAGACCCTTAAGATGAAGTCCATGCTGGGGGTATGCTGCCACTGCCATTGCCATGGATATATATTGGGATTATATTGCAATAATTGGGTCCTGCAGCTGTTAGTGGGGCTGTGTTTTCATTGAGATGCTGACAATCAATTGTCAGTCGCCATCTCCTGTCCAGCTTTTGAACTGGCCAAAATGGTAAATTATATGAGGAGCGGGTTCTGGATATAATTTGTCATTTTTCCAAATCAGCTACAACTTCAGAAGCTCCTTTTCACACAGCACAAGTTGTGAATTGTGGTACGTTAGCAATCCTTGAGTCAGGGAGCTCAGACTTTCGGGGAGCACACACATTGTAACCTCCAGAGTTTTAGATTTTTTATCCGGGTTTGGGTCGATATTTGAACCAAAGGACCACACACTGCCATTGGGCAGGTGCCAGGTTCAGGTCTTCAAAACATCAAAGACCCAAGTGTTTCCTTTGTGGTCTTTAAGTTCAGCTTCTCACCCGGGAGCCACCAATTAACCCCCGTGGTTTGGCACTTAACTCTTGTTCTGTTTTCAGTGATTTTAACTCTTTGCCCTCCAGACCAGACACAAAGCTTCTCAGCTGTGTTAATACTGAAATTTGTGCTCCTGTATCTATTCCAAATGTCATTGTTGATGAGGATTGACATGAATCAAAATATATGGCCATTATAATCTATCTACTGATAAGCTTCCACTCAACTGGTTGACTGGCCCATTTGCCACCCAGGCGTTATTTGGGTTTTGATCTTGAATTTTGGAGAGAGAAAGAGTTATTATCCCCTCTTGGAGCTGGTCATGGTGTCCAAACGTTTGGAGTATTTTCTCTCTGACTATCGCTGTGGCTCTGAACCACATTAATTAGACTCTGGATGACCCCAGCAGGCTGCTTCTGAATTGCAGCTCTTGGAATGCCTAATGCTAATGCTTGATTACATAACTCTCTCCACCTCGGAGTTCTGTTCGGACATTCAGTGGGTTCTGGTCCCCAGGAACTATTAATTTGCCTAAGATTGCAGCCTGTATTTTTGGTTTCACCAGACAGATCACTCAATCTCATCTCTTGCCCGTGGTTCATGAAGTTGTGCATTAATGTTGCCCAGGCAGGGAGATTTCTGTGTATTAGGGCTTCTTCCTGACCCTCAGCAACCTCTCTTATGATCAACGGGGGGTTAAATCTGTGTCTCTCTTAATGCTATCTCTTTTTGTGAAGAGGTGAGGTTTGAGTATGGCATGTCATAGCACGTCACAGTTTACAGTTGTCTAAAGAGGAGTATTCAGGGCTGTGCTTGTGCATGGCTGGGCTGCAGCCAGCTCTTGTAATAGCTCTGGAGAATACATTCAAGGATCTAAGGGGTATTCACAGAGTCTTTCCTCTCTCCAACACATCCACTCCTCCAGCCCAGTATGCCACCCCACATGTTATGGAGTGGGGATGATCTGGTTGTTTGGGATCAGAATTTAAAAAGACATCAGGACCCCCAAATCCCCTGGTCTCATCATCATTTGGTAAGATCCCATCTCCTCCAGTTAGACATGCCTGCCACAAACATTCATTTTCAGTCTGGGGGGACACACCAGGGCAAAGAGGTCTGTGAAGAAACCAGAAGTCAAAGGAGACTTGATGGAGCTGTTGGGCCACCACATGGCAGTCCCAAAATCAGCCTCCAGTCTCATCACTCATCTCTGCCCTTGGCTCTGCAGAGCCAAGGATGGACGCTGGCACCCCACACGCAAGGAGGGACACTGGCACACTACAGCCCCTTCAGCCCAGAGCCCCACAGGCTGGTGCTGCCCTTGGGGCTGGTGTTGTCAGCTTAGTGGTCCATGAAAGGCTGGCAGCAGCCCCAGAAATAGAGGCTGGGAGTGTGGAGCAAGCAGGAGCTGCAGCTCAGACCTGGGACCTGGAGGGACCACCAGGAGCAGAACTGCTTGGAGCAACTCTGGCTATATGGGAGTGTGAGCAGGGATTCCCCCGGTATCAAGGGACTATCACCAGTCTTCCACAGTCACAGGCACTGTCTTTTCTGTTCCTTGAGTCTACACCAAATGTCACAAGGAATGGAAATGCATATGTTTCCACAGGAGACAGCATAATGCTAAAATCATGGAATTATGGGATCACAGAATGGTTCAGGTTGGAAGGAATGCTTACTGGAGTTACTGTTTGGGTCCCTGTCTCAGTTATGGTGACCTCACATGTGGTTTAAGTCTCTGTCCCAACCACTGTGTTCTCAGATGCAGTTTGGATCCCTGGCTCAGTCGTGGCATTCCCAGAGGTGGTTTGGTCCCTGCCCTGACCACAATCCTCTGACTGAAATGAGTCATGGCTCGACTGGCACAGGTCAAGCCCCAACACAGTGCTGAAAGCTGCTGGTTTTCACTGCGGCAGGCAGGCACCCTCCTATCAGCTGAGACACCAACTCACCAGGATTTTTAGTCTGCTGAAGTGTAAAATCCCAGAATATGGGAGGGGATAACTGCTCTGGGCACTTGCCCAAACCCTTTCACACACCCCATCACCCAGGCACCAGCCGCCTCAGGGCACGTTTCACTGTTGTCTCACGCAAAAGTTGTCTCCTCTCACGCCAGGATGACACTCGATTCCACAAACCTGACAATAAACCAACAGTGTTAATTAGTACAGCTGTTAATTAAACAGCTCAGGTGAGGGTAAACAAGGACTTGGGGAGCCTGCAAAAGGAAAGAACTCATTTCACTCATGGATGGGAAGAGGGATGTGTATTCCCTCTTCCTCTCCACTCCATTGCTCCCCCAGCACAGCATCTATCACAGCTAAGGTGTAAATCATAACAATCTAAATAAACATCTGAGCTGTGCATCAGGCAAATGATCTGCAGCCCTTACTCAGGACAGTGGGGAGAGGTATTGCAGGTATCTCTGCAGGTGTCTCTGGTGGTGACCTGCTGTAGGAGGTGATGAAACACCCATGGGAAGTGCCGCTCTCTTTGCATGGGTGAAGGAAAGGACTGAGGTGAATGCCTTTGATACACCACACGTAGCTTTACTATCCCAGTGGGGACATCTGCAAGGAATCAGTCTCATAAACCTCCTTTTCATGCTATAAATGAGCAAAGTGTGCTCCAAGACAGAGCTTGTCTGAGCT
Source organism: Struthidea cinerea (assembly GCA_013397865.1). Lineage (NCBI taxonomy): Eukaryota > Metazoa > Chordata > Aves > Passeriformes > Corcoracidae > Struthidea > Struthidea cinerea. Next base: position 6,324 of record VZTI01004413.1, read on the forward strand.
AATTGAGACTTTTCCGATATTTATCTGGAGATATAATTCTAAATAGAAAAGAATTTATCTCCTCGACCTCCAGAGCAGGTGTCTTCACCTGAGCTATTTGTCACAGATCATCAGTGGGGAGAAACAGGCAATTTCATACCTAAATTCGTCTCCTCCAAAAGTTACTGTACAGGTCAGGCAAACCACATTTTACAAGGATCAAATTTTCTCCCAGTGGTGCTCAAGAGAGTTTAAGGACTAAAAATAATCTAGACAAAAAAAAAATTCAGAGTAGACCTCCAGGTTTTATTGAGAAGACTCCCACCCAAAAAGACACTGTCCACACTGTCTAGAGACAAACCAGAAAAATGTTGGACATGAAAAAATCACTTTTTTGCAACTCCTGTGTCAAGTCCAAAGGCTCAGTGGGGTTGAAAGGAGGCTGATTTACTTGTGCTTTGTGTGACAGATGCAGCTGATTAGAGCAACCAGTCCAGCTTCTCTCTCACTCACAAAAACCATCTCTGTGCCACCTCTCTCCCTAGAGTACTTTGGACATGGGTGTGAGGTTCAGCAATCAGGTGGAGCTGTTGGTACAGGCTCCGATGGCAAGTGGTGGGTTCACATCTAATCATTTTCTGGAGCAAGTCCTGCACACATGGAAAAGCACGTGGATCACACAGTTGGTTCCCCCCGTTCAACCAGAGCAGAGGACATTCTGTTCACATTGGCCTTATCAGAATCTTCTGCCCTCTCTCCCAAATAATTCTTATAGCCAAACTGGGGAGATACAAGCTGGAGAAGTGGAGTTTAAGGTGGGTGAAAATTCCACTAGATGTCCGGGCTCAGAGGATTCTCACCAGAGTGAAATACTGCATCTCCCACACAGGCACCTTGATCCACTAAATTTGCATCATCAGAATGTCTTGACTTTACTAGAAACAAAGGGCAAAGGCTCAGACAAAAGAATATAGAAAGAAATGCCACTGTCTTGAGAGCTGATTAAAATCCTCCTGTTTACCATCTCCTGTGCCAGTAAAAACAAACGAACCAACAAAACTGGAAAAGCTCCCCAATTAACCACATGGGAATGATTTGCTTTCCAATTCTTAATGAGTGGTGAGAAACATTCCACACTTCATTAGGGGCAGGGCCATGTAATGCCTTTAGGGGGATCACACATATTTTAAAACCATTGCGGGCAAGCCAGCCAGCATCTGAGTCTGATGCTACTGTACAAAAACTGTTCCTCTGGGAACTCCAGATGGACCTGTGTGTGCCAAGGGGATCCATTTCTGTATAGTATCTCCTCAGGAGTGCAGTGAATTCCTTTGCACAGATTCAATACCAATATAACACCCAAGGGGAGAATGAATAAAGAGGTAGGTAAAGGTTGCCGCTGATTTCTTATGAGACTTAAAGATTATTTCCATGACTTTGTAGAATATTTCCCATCCTTGCTCAGTATCCCTCGTTCATCACAGACATTTCTCTGGCAAACAAAACCAAATCTCCACCTGCAACACAAAGCCTGCAGTCAGGTGTTCATCCACAGGATGAGTTCTTTTCTACTCAAGCTTTTCTAACTTGAGCCCTCACACCCTTACTTCACCCCAGAGCGCTGTAGTCACTCTAGAAACACTTTGGACATTATCCTTGGAGCCCACATCAAAGAGCAGCAAATGGGATTGCTCCAAAGGCAGGACAAGCTCAGCAGCCCTTCTGCAACGTGTTGCATCTGCCCTCTGGCAAACAAGAAACCTCACAAGACATCAGGTCAGGAAGCTGAACTTCATGTGGTGTTTAGTGTCGCTGTTACGTCCGAGGCGCATAAAGAAAACGACACAGAGTCCAGGCTCATGAACAAGTGGAAGCCGAAGCTTCTTCTTTAATAATTTTCTGACTACTTTTATAGGATAGATCGCAAAAAGTGTGTTGAATGGCAATAGGTAATTGGTTCCTCGGCCATCCACCCCTTGAGAGGGTTGGCCAAGTTCTAAGTTACCTCTTCCAAAATATTTTCAAAGTCAAAGCCATAACAATCTTGCAAAACAGCTTGGGGGTGCAAGAAGTTTATGGAACTGTGACCTTGTTTAAAATAGTTTGCATGGGAAAGACAGTCTCCTCACAGAACATTGAGAAAAGGCTGAAGAATTTCTCCACTTCTGGCTTTTTAGCACCTACAGTTTAGCAATGTGGTGAATGGGGTCCTCTCCTTGGACCCAGCTGCTGCCTGATATGACAACAACCAGGCAGAACCTGTCCTCTCCTCTGCTGGTATCAGATCACAGTGTAAAAGTCAGAGCTCTGATAGGTGTGAGTGGTCTGGAAGGTGTTTCTGTCCCGCCATGACTTGGTCCTTTTTCTGGGTGATGGTGCTCTGGCCCACGGTGTGTGGAAAAATGTGAGAAACAGTAAAAGTGTAAGGAAAGGCTGCAGGGAGCAAACCTAGAGGTGTGGTGCAAGTTCTTATGGAAGAATTTTCCCCATTCCTTGCTCATCAGCAAGAACAAGGGCTGGGGACAACAAAATGGTGAGGGCAAGACCTCTCAGTTCTCAGCTCAGTGTGGCTCCACAGTGCAGTAATGACCTTCACTTCATGTAAGGTTGTCCTAGAGGACAAGTGCCTGAGGCCCCACTCCCAGATCGCTGCTCTCTTGTTCCACAAAATTCCCAGGAAACTGTCTGTTGTGTCACCCTGGTTCTAGGATCTATGGAGCAGCTAAGAAAGTTACATCCTTCTTCCAATTTCCTGTTATCCAGGGTCTAAATATCCACAAATCAAAGCCAGAATGGAGGAAAGAGGGGTCTTTGGCAGTTTTGACACACAAAAAGATATCAGTAGCCACAGCTGTATGTACCAGTCAGAAAAGAAAGTAGGGCTGCCTGTTACTGTTAATGAGCACAGCTGCATCTTCGAAATACAGAACCCATGTTTAGAGGGCAGAAAATTCAAACAGCAATAGAGAACTTCCTCAGTGACACGAGTGAGAAACCTTGGCCTGAGTGAATTAGAAGGTGAGGCAGAGATGAATGGAGGCAGAGAGGGAGCAAGGAAGGGAAGAATGGGGAAAGAAAAGCAGTAGTTAAGTGTGCAATGGCTTAGGCCCCATGGCCATGTCCTGGGCAGTGCTTGCTGCTGCTCTTACAGCTCTGCCAGAAGGGCCCAGATACAACCAGACTGAGTCAGGCCACAGGGATTCCATTCCATTCCATTCCATTCCATTCCATTCCATTCCATTCCATTCCATGGTATCTGAGAGAGGAATCAGGTAGGAATCAGATAGGCAACAGAGCACTGGGGACAGGTGGGGGCCTCTGAGGAACTGGCAAACGCATGCCCCAGTAGAGAATCCCTGGATCCCTTCGGCCTCAGGGCCAGTCTTGGATTAATTCCCTGATGCATCTTTTCGCCCTCACCAGAGCAAGGTGAGAGCACCTCTTCTAAAGGAGCAGTTTGGCAGGTGAGCAGTACCTGTCCTCACACACGGGAACCCTTGGCTGTCTGGTCAAGGACTGCACAGCTGGGAGGAGCTTGGCTTTGTGTGCCCTGTCAGCTTGCCTGGAAACTCCCCACAGGAGCGTGCCAGGCCAATGACTCGGGCCTGCAAGGGAACCCTCCAGGTCTTCCGATGCGGTTTATGGTAGCAAAGACATGCTCCTGCAATGGAAATTCTTGGAATTCCATCAGCCCTCAGAGTAAATATCCATGGGGGAATGAACATAAACACAAGAATCAAAAGTTAACGATGCAGGAATCTGAAACACCGACCATGTCATTAGCTGGAATGTTTTGCAGCTCATTTCAGGAAATTATTGCTTCCACAAGAGAAAATCTCAAGGCCTGGAGCAGTGCAGGACCAGACCAATCATTAACTCTCCCATCTCTTTGTTGGAGATTAGGATTTTTCTTTTTTTTTTCTTTCTCTCTCAAGGAATTTTCTCCCATCTGTTGCCTAAGAGATATTAACGACCAGTACTTAGGAGACAAAAGAAGTGGCCAAGGTGGGGGGAAGGATGCAGCTGCGCTGTGGTAGCTGAGGGGCTTTCTCTTGGAAGGGCAGAGATATTGCAAGATTTTGGCTGGGGGGTGAGGGGCTGGGCTTGGCTCCTCTGTCTCACTCTTGGGATCGGAGGGGAATGGTTGAGTTGCTGCTGCCGCGGGAAGAATTCACTGCCACCACAGAGTCCAGCCCAGCACTGCTTCTTCTTTACTGTCGGTGAGCCTCTGCTCGTAAGAGCAGCTGGTGAACTGGGACCTTAGTAGGGTCCTTAGGAAGTAGGGAAGAGGGACCTTAGTAGGGAAGAGGGGCCTTAGACCCAATCTGACTGGAAAGGACCCTCGCCATCTACTTGGGTGCCTCAGGGGAAAAACCCGGGACCCCAACCCCCTCCCCTTTCCCACAAGGCGTGTTGCCTCAGTGCATGCGGCAGCTGCTACAGACAAGCCCGGCTGCCGCTGCCCAGCCCCACTGTTTTCTGCCGCTGCCTTGGGCTTTTTCGCTACACTCTAACCCAACACCCCATGTCCGCCTGACTCCCCAACTCCTACTGAGGCTGCAGAGTTTTCTGTTACATTCTGTTTGCCATCCCGGGGTGTGCCCACCTCTGCCATTCTGCTGCCGCTCCGAGGTTCCTGCTGCAGCCCGTTTCACCATCCGGAGGGGCACTGGGACTGACAGCCC